>MU675483.1:64072-100151 GCA_026770625.1 Nicotiana glauca
AGAGTAGTTAGAGATGATAAACATACCTCTTGTAGTAAGAATTTTAAGAATCCCCACTTGTGGTGTTCTTGAAGAATTCAAGGATTTGAAGGAAAATCTAAGGATTATGAAGATTAATCCTTGTTAGTATAAGTATTTAGGGGGTAAAAATCACTCAAAATAATCTAAAAACCTTACCTTAGATCATAGGGGTGAAGTTTGGGACGAAATCCCTTTGAGAGAGCAAGCCATAACCCCAAAAATGAGTTGGGAATACTCTAAACCGGTCTTGTGGTATTAAAACCTTCCAGACGCGCGAACTTTCGCAAAGTTCGCGCGTTGTTCGTGCATCGGAGGTAGAATACTCTGCAAAAACGCGCGAACTTTCAAAGTTCGCGCGAAGTTCACGCGAGTGACACCTGCCCAGTAAAATGGTCATAACTTTCTGTATACAACTCCAAATGATGAACGGTTTATTGCATTAGAAACTAGACTCAAAGGGATTTAATTTGATAGGTTTTTTCTGACACAACTCCTTATATAGATGGAGATATGATAGTTCAAAGTGAGGTCTTGTGCACACTTATTTACAACTTTCGTCTAATATGCAATTTTCCAACTTGGCTTAGACTTAGGCCTCTCCTTAGACCCCAAATCACTTATAATAAGACTTATACACTTATTAACATATCCAATTGATATCCATAATATCATAAATCCTTATTTGCACACAAATTAAAATAATTTCACCTACCTTGGCACGACAAAATCTTAAATTACTCGGAAAACATTTCCGGGGCCTTACAACTCTAATTTTCTAATTTTTAAACTTGACCCCCTATCGATATATTCGGTGTTATAGCTCATTTTGAGCATATTACCTGATGCTTTTAGAGAGAAAGAGAGGGTCTTAGAGAGGGAAAGTGTCTCACATCAATTACTCCTTGAACCTTGCTAAAACATTGAAGAAAATCAAGTGAAGACACCTAAATTTTCATTCCCAAGATGTAAGATTCATCACCTCAGCTCTTATTTCTATACTTACTTATAAGGGGTCAGTAGTGAAGTAATTTATGAGTATAAGAATGAAATTCTTGCATGCATATCACACCATAGGATATTGGAAGGTAGAAAACTAAAAAGAAGACAATTGGCGGTATAAAATGATAGAAATTCCTCACAAAAAAGGCCTAAGATCACAATGCACCTTTAGTGTTTGATGATATGCTCGAACCAAGCTAGAATTTCAATATCGTCTCTAATTCTCGATTCAATTTGTAATTCTTACACAATAGATCGAAGTACTAAGATTTTCGGAATTTTTTAAGGATTAAGGAAAGCTATATTGAGGTATGTATGGCTAAAACCCCCTTTTATTAGAAATTGAGCTCCGCTGGAGATCACGCAAACATGGTAAGACTAGAACTTGTTGATGTACCGATTGTTATTTCATATGAATTGGTTTGCAATTATATATATACCAACATGAAGAATGTGACTTAACGTGTGTAATAGACTATCCTTGTTATTAAAAGATGTGTGAAGAATACAAATCATGTGTTGACATGCCTGGGATATAAGCCAAGATTAAAACTGAGGTTGTCGTGCTAACTATGTGAAATCCTACTTGTCTCACAAATTGCTAGATGGACATTGGAAATGGAAAATATGTAATAATCATGGCCCTAAGTGCCAATGAATGGTTATGATATATGTGAAATAAAGATTTAAATGAGACGAATAATGAGAAAGGAACAATGCCTAGGTAAGGCGGCCTAGCCGATCGTGACGTGGTCGGACACCATGCCGCACACATGGTGGTGATGTGCAAAATGTTGAATTTCAGAAAAAGGGAAATGAATTGATGACTGAGGTACATGTGTCGAGTGACATGACCTAGCCGATCGGGTTGTGATCGGAATCCACTCAATATAGCGGTGGTGTTGAGAATAGTGATGAGTATGTGTAAGAAATTCCCCAAATCGAGTTATGAAAATTATGTGGAAGATTGTATGGTTCATTTATGTGATGATGTGGTGTCCGGTTAAAACCTTTGAATTACTCTTGTGATTTTCTTGTTCTTGATTGATAGTTCTTTCTAGTAAAATGGTGTTAAGTTATATATACTAGTACTATTCCATGGTACTAACGTCCCTTTTGCCGGGGGCGCTACATTTTTTTAAATGAATGTAGGTGGCTCTATTATGGATAGTGCTAATCGCACGTAGCAGGTTACCTTCTCCTCAAAGTCTAGGTGAGCCCCTTACTCCTTTACGGGGTTGTATTATATATCTTTTGTTGTAGTAGATTTCCATTTTGAGGTATAGCCGAGGCCTTGTTGCCGACATTTTTGTACTCATCTTTTGTATCCTTAGAGACTCCGTAGACATATGTGTGGGTCATGTATGGGTATTGTGGGGCTCAGGAACTATGCTGTAATTATAAACCCCTGTTTTCTATAAATTGTAACTTTATGGGAATTCCGGAATTTAACTTTATCTATGGTTTAAGCTTGCAATATGGAATGAACTATCACTGTTGAATATACCACCTTTCCTTGCCTAAATAAAAAAAAGAAAACATGGTTATCTTATTAATAAAAAGTAGGGTAGGAAGTGTGTGATAAGGCTTGCTTGGTTGGGTTCACTCGATCGAGCGTTGGTCACGCCTCCCGAGGTTGGGGCGTGACAAATAGCCCATCCTATTTCAATTTTAGCCTAATTAAATCAGCCCCAAACCTCAATTAAATCAGCCCAATACCCCAAAGCCTAATTCCTAAATCTACCCGGCCCAGACTTGATTTTATCTTGATCGTTGATCAATTTTGATCAACGACCCAGATTTAATCTTTCCTAAATTAACCTAAGACCGTACCGCCAAAAACCACATTCTCTCATCACTCTCCGTTGTCACACCCTCTCATTCTCTCTCAAGCTCTCTCTACTAAACCATGGCTCCTACTCGCCGACTGTTGGCTCGCCGATATTAATGGTAGTTCTCTGCCACCCCTAGCCAATATGGCTCCACCATACCCGGATTCTTGCCATCTCTGAGGTCCTCAAGGGACCAGTGCCTGTTCTCTACTCCCCTTGGCCTGTGCTCATCATTTACAGGCCACCTTGGCCCGTCTGAGTAAGATCTTTCTATTTTCCGGCTGGATCTATGGCTTCTAAGCTGGAATATCTCTATCTCTAGAATATCTCTCTCTGAAACCCTAATTTAATCTCTTGACTCTTTAGATTTGTAACAGATGACAGAGTATTTTGAGTTATTTTACTATTTTCCATGTGAATCTTTCCAATTTTTTTTCAGAACGTCTCTTCATCTTCATAACTAGGGTTTCTTAACCCTCTTCAAAATGACTTTTTCTCTTATTTTAAGTGTTATTCTACATTTTTACTGTGTTTATACGATTTATTTAGGTTTTCCCTTTTACATGATTAACTATGTTAAGAATCCTAATTTTTTGGTTTTAATCCTTGGTTCTGAGACTTTCTTTGCTTATTTGCTCGTCTGATTTGTGCGTATGTCTATTTCTCATGCATATGTTCTGAGTCTCTGTGATTTTCTACCCCTTTTATGCTCATTAGGTTTTCTGATTTTGCTTCTCCCACCTATATTATGTTTACTTTATTTATTGATAGAAATTTGTGGTAATTTCCTCTAATTAGTACTATTTCTATTTGAATCCCTATTTTTCTGTGATTGATACCCTTTACTGATTTCCTATGGTAATATTCTTTACTGATTTCTGACCTTTAGTTTACTTCTTGCCTTATTACATGGCTGAACTATAATGTAAATTAATTCTAATATTATTTCTTTAATTAGAACCTTATGCACCTAGCCCTAATTGTTTATTCTATGCCTAATATGTTTGAATTCTTTCCTTGTATGTTATCTCCAGTTACACATTGTCTTCTTTCCTTATTTGCTACCTTTTCTTACCGTTTGAATTGATTCCCTTAAGTAAGGGAGTACTTGTACTGATTTTGCTCTAATTGGTTCTGAGTTCCATAATTACTATACAATTGTGATTCATACCTTATTTTACATAGTTTCAAACTACTATATATATGCTGTCTCATTAACAGTCAAGACATACGAACATATTAGTTCAAACACTCTCACACTCAAAACTTTTCTACTCTCTTTCTTTGGTTACTTGCTATTATTTTGAGTTAGCCGACTGCAAGACAAGGTTAATTATTGTGGTTTCCTATTCTTCACTTTGTGTTTACTATCTCCTTATTGGTATGTTATGATTTCAATTTAAGTCCCAAAACTAATATGTTTCTTTTACTACTTCAGTTTATCATGTTTCTAATTCGTTTCTATCTATGGTTCTATTGTTCAACATGTAATTGACATGTTTACATTACTGCTTCATCTGGCGTGCTAGTCTAACCCTCTTAGGGTATTTCAAAACATGTTCTATTCCCCTGGTAGTCTGTCTCAATATGACTCTACCCTGTTTTGAATGCTTGTCTACTTGTTATCCAGTTTTGATATGCGTTTACTTTGCAAACTGATTTGTCAATTTAAATGTCTGATTCTATGATTGGTTTTGAAATTCAAACTATGTTGGTAACACTAGCTATCCCCTAATCCCATAAACCCTTATAAGAACTGCTATGCTCCTATATTCTATGTGCTCTATGTGTCCCCAATTCCCATCAAACCTGTGTGAAGGACTGTAATTTGAGTATTGCTGAATCTGTTTGGCTATATGTTTGATTTGATGTTTGTTTGATCATACAACTCTTGTCAAAACTGCTTTTACTAAACAAACTCTCATGTTTCAAAACTATTTCAACCGAGTCTTTTTCAAATACTACTTTCCTATAAAAAACCATTTCAAAACCATGTCAAGCACTCTCCCTCTACTCTTAGGTCCTTAAGTTCTGCCCCTCTAGTGTGTGACTGCTTTGAGATTCCTGTGATATCCCTCTGAACTCTGAAGCACTGAAGCTAGCTCTTCCACACTGCACTTACTCAGTTCTGGTTATAAAATCTGGGTGTGAGCATTTTTCGGGATCCTTGAGGTCCTTGGGGAACTCTGATACACCCGGACATGAAAAGGCTACGAAACACTTGGGCATTTGAGGTTATGAAATCTAGTCCTGCTTCAGGCTCCCTATAGTGTAGCTTCTTATTTTCCTTTATCTATTTATGTTATTTATTTAACTGGTTTGTAATAATTATTGTAAACAAATATTGGGGCTGGCTAGTGAAAAGGGCAGGGTAGCTATACATGTTATCAAAGGGTAGAAATCATGCTTTAGGTTTATATTTTCTGTATGTGTATTAGAATTCATGTTTAGGACCAATACATGCAAAACATATCATGCATTAGATACCATGCTCCAAGCTTTCATGTATACTGTTTTCAACATCACATTTTGGCATCCTTATTATCACTTAGAAATCCTGTTTCTAGGATAAACAACAACATTAAAATATACTCTTACTCATGCATATTTTGAATCATGCTATAATCTGCTGTGCAGTTACAAATCCTGCTTTAGGAATTCTGCATATAAACCATTATGAACCTTATATGTGCATATTAGATACCATGTTTAGGATTTCGTTCATACTCTCTCAGTCACACCTAGTTTAACTACTGATGCATGTAAAAAGATATAAAATAGTCTCACTATTCTCAGATTTACAACACCTAGAACAACATGCTCTTAGGCAAAAGAAACTTCTAAAAGTTTTTTTACAATTCTGATAATTATTATGCATAATCCCACGCCTAGGCGAGCCTTAGGTAATCAACTTTAATAAAACTAGAAAACTATTTTGTTTTATGTTTACTGCTTAATAGCTAACATGTTTAAAATTGGTAGGCAAACTGATTAGGACCTTACTGTCGAGCTTATAAAAAACAAAGTTGCATATTTCTGTTCATTGACATCCACTTAGATATCCTGTTTAGGTCTTTTCTCTAATAAAATTGCTCTTGTTTGTGTTTGAGACGTGCTACTTATGTGAATTACTTGTTGAGGTAAACCTCGGCCTCTTAATTGCTTCTTTCTGCATTTATCTGTTAAGACTTATGTGTTCTTGCATGTCGCCTAGAATTTTTTCCTTTTTAAACACCTTAGGGGTTATCTAGAACTGTCAGATTTAGAGGTCCTAAAATACCTCCAGGGCCACAAGGAAGGGACATGTAGTGCACGCATAGGACATTCTCAAGGTTGCTAGAACGCTTTAGGCTATGACCAAGGGGAGGGACTTGGGTAGAACATGATATGATGACTACGCGCTAATGTCATATGTAGCACCTCATTTAGGAGTGTTTACCGGGTATTGCATGGAGTGATCCTGTAGGCTAACCAACCTAGGACCCCTCCTTTCCCAAATTCCTTTTGCTTAAAACTTTATTTTTTTATATGTACACAACTTGTTCAAATCCTTTGTCTTATTATCTGAGTCATACAATGTCCAACGTGCTTTATTTTGCAATAATTTATATCAACTACTTATTTGTTAAAGGACTAATTCATAAGTATAAGTTCTCCCGGGACTCACCGTTGTGGACCGAGAGGGGTGCCTAACACCTTCTCCTCAATGTTATTTCGAGCCGTTACCCTAAATCTATGGTAATGCAAACTAATCCAAGATTTAACTGCTCTGGGTGCCCTAACGCACCATATTTTGTTCGGTGGAGACTCTTCAAATACCCAATTCCCAAAAGGAAATGAGTTATTTCCCCCATGAACGTCAGAACCCGAACTTCTCTCCGAGGAGGGAAAAAGGGGGGTGCGACAGTATGGCGACTCTGCTGGGAAACTCTTAGGCTTTTACCATAACGAACTTATCTTTTGTGAATTAGTCCAAGCATGTTTTACCCCGTACCCTTTCCCCTTATTTTAATTTAACTACCTATATTAAGCATTTATGTTTCTTTTATTCATGAAACTGACTTGTCTCATTGTTTTCTTTTTTCGTAACTGTATTTCAATTATTTAAATACTATATTTATTTTTCCTACATGCAAATTCCTGACTACATGTTATTAATTGCTGCATAAATCATGCTCTACATCATATTCCACTCGTGCGTATCAAATTCTATAGCAACGCTTAATGAGTGGTTGTGCTCTTCCTATTTATTACCCTTATATTTAAAAAGGCTTATTTGCGGTAAAACCAGTCGATCAGCGGTGCAGTTAACGGTTCCATGCCTTTCCCCCTCAAGTTGTTCGCTTGAGGGTACTAGTCTAAAACCCCATAGTAACCTTACTCTGATCGAAATTGTGCATGCCTTATGGTCAAACCTAGTCGGATTAGTTATGTTGTCCACATAATGATCCTTTAAGATAAGCCTTATCCAAATTGCACTGGGGTTTCCATAATCCCAAAGGACACAACCAAGTTTTGTGCATTGATTTGGAGAAGTAAATGCCGATATACTAATCATGAATGTATAAATAGTCGAGTCTGGTGGGGGAGAAAGGCCTAACCCTTCTATTTTTGCAGAAAATGAGACACGAGGTCCCCAAATTTGGTATGGTTAGCAACATTCCACCATTGCTGCTAGATTGGTGGGAGGATCTTTCCTCAAGTGACAAGAAACATGTAAGGAAGTACCTGGGTAACTTGCCTTTCCTGCTAGACATTGAGCCAAACAACAAATTGATCGGGGCTACCACTTTGTTCTGGGACAGTGAGAGGTGTGTGTTCTTTTTCGGCGACATAGAAATGACACCACTTATAGAAAAAATTGGAGGGCTTGCGGGATTGACTTGGGATAGTCCTGGGTTATTGGTGCCGGAAAACTGTATCGGTAATCGGTTCTTAAAGATGGTGAGGTTGAAGAAGAATGCTGACCTGGTATGCCTAAAAGAATCTTACATACCCTTCAAATATCTGTATGAGAGGTATGGCCATAGCAAGTCCTACCGTACCTACCATGATGAGATCTCTCTCACTTCTCTGGGTCACATCCATCGCAGAGTGTTCGTGTTCATTGTATGCTTCTTGGGCCTGATAGTGTTCCCAATGAAAAGGGAAAGAATCCACACTAGGTTGCCCATGGTCGCCAAGACTTTGATGGAAGGTATTAATGGATAGACATATGCTATAGTCCCCATAATCATAGCTGACATCTACAGGGTTCTGGAATGACTCTCGAGAAGGGGTCAAGCATTTCTAGGGTTGTAACTTGTTGCTACAATTGTGGTTGTTAGAACATTTTCAAAAGGGTCACTACTGCCAAGAATTTCCGTGAAGGGCTTGGAACGACCATATTTCCTTCTATAATCCCAAGCATATGACTTGCATTCCAGACAGATTTGCTCATCCAGAAAGTGCCAAAGAATGGGTAGAGTTCTTCGACAATCTGACCGATGAACAAGTGCAATGGATGTTTGAATGGTTCCCGACAGACGAATTCATCATCAGATCCAGAGATGCTCCACACTTGATGCTGATTGGGTTAAGAGGGATATACCCTTATGTACCTATCCAAGTTATGAGGCAAGTAGGCAGGAAACATGTTGTACCCTGGGTAGCCAAGACGAGCCATTTTAGGGCAAACTTTAAAGACTACGACGTCCCTTACGAGTGCCAAGCCCAACACATGTGGCACTGCAAAATCATTGTAGAAAAGAATACTGTCGAGCCAGACAGGTATCATGCAGGGTGTGAGCCTCTTTACCCAACATGGTTGGAGGACAATATGAAGGGGATGGTGATGCCAGGAACTGGTCGAGGGAATAGGATCATAGACGAGGAAGCTAAGGCTCAAGTCAAATACAACAGGCTGCGCAAGAGGGTCCACAACTCTGAGAATGAGCATCGGGAAATACATGCAAAGAATGTGAGGTTGATTGAATAATAGAAAGAGATGGCAGTCACTTGCAACAGGAAACTGGAGTATCTTGAGCAAGGAATAGTGGAGCTGGAAGGTAAAGTGATAAAGAGGATCGAGGATTGCCAGAACGTTGAAGGAGCTGAAGGAGGGCATCTGGCTAGAGCCTACTTGCTGCTGGGTTTGCGCCAGCTGGGGGACCTCTATGATGGAGTCAGGAAGAACGAATCTGGGGAAGGTCTTTCTTGGACCAAATAGGTTAGATTTATTTGCTTTCCTAAATGTAATAAGGCCAAGTTCTAGTAGTGACTTATTTTTTATTATCTTAGTGTCTATTGACATTCATCTATTTTTATATTAAGAAATGAAGTATTTATTGGCATTTAAAGTTCTCCAAATTTATTTTTCACTAGTCCTACCTCGAGCACAACGAGGTTCCTAAAGTAGGACATGAATTTACATTTTCGCAATATGTGTTTAAATACTACAAACATTTTAGGATCCTCACTGACTTTTTACCTTTTTGCTTATTTTTTATTATTATTCCCATCCCCTTAGGTTGGTTCACTCATACTAGCCTCGTCCGCATACCACACCAGATCTAGAGGCTCACTACCTCCTCCTCCTCCAAGCAACACAAAAGGCAGAAGAAAAACAAAAATGGACGAATTAAGTGGTATTAGAAAGGAGAAAATTTAGAATGCAGAAATATCAGATGGTCGTAGTACTCCGGCCCCAAATGATCTAGTCCTGAGATTAGAACAAAAGATATTGGAATTGCAAGGAGAACTTGAGCAGGTTCACAACTTGGAAAACTTGTCACTCACCCTAAATGTCCCCGACATCTACCAACAAAACACAAAGAACCAGTACTTCCCCAGAACGCACAAAACCAACATCCACAAAATCCTACCGCACCAAATCCATATGCAACTCCACCCCAAAATCTCAATCCATTGCCAATACCGACTCTGTCATAACATCACCATCAACCAATTGAATACCCACCAACCACCACTTACCATACTCCCCAAAACACACTCATTCCTGGTCCCCAAAACTCACCAATACCATCATTACACCCAAGTCCCTGGCACCCATCAAAGCAACCCTATATACGTAGAAACCATACCTCACTCCATCCAACCCATTTCCTATACACCAGAATCCTCTAAAAAGGACCTGCTCATTAAAAACATGGTTGAAGAACTCAAGAAGTTGACAAGACGAGTCCAAGGTGTCGAAAGCGGCAAATGAATAGAAGGTTTGAGCTATGAAGACCTATGCATACAACCAGATGTGGAACTGATAGAGGGGTACAAACCTCCCAAGTTTGATATATTCAACGTCACGGGAGATCCCAAGGTTCATCTGAGGACTTATTACGATAAACTTGTCGGGGTCGGGAAAGGCGAAAAGATCCGAATGAAAATCATTATGAGGAGTCCTACTGGGGATGCTTTGTCCTGATACATTAGCCAAGATCCCAAGAAATGGTCCAATTGGGTGAGAATGACATCAGATTTCATAGACTGGTTTAGGTTCAATACAGAGAACGCACCAGGTTTTTTCTACATTCATAATCTTAAGAAGAAACCTACTGAGACCTTCCGTGAGTATGCTACTCGTTGGAGGTCAGAAGCCGCCAAGGTTAGGCCATCTTTGGACAAAGAACAGATGAAAAAATTCTTCGTCAAAGCACATGATCCACAATATTATGAGAGGTTGATGGTTATCAAAAAATTCTAAATTCTCTGATATCATCAAACAGAGAAAGAATCGAAGAAGGGATCAAGAGCAGGATGGTAACGAATTCTGAGGCACTACAAGCCACAAATAAAGCATTACAATCAAGAGGCATATCAAATAAGGGAGATAGTGGGGGTAGTAATGGTGGCCCAAGGCCCGAAATCTCCACTTCAATACCAAACACCTCCACCCACATGCAAAACACCTCCACCCACATATCAAACACCTTCACCCACGTACCAGGCACCGCCACCCACGTACCAAGCACTACCACCCACATATCAACCCTCATCTTCCAGATATTCCCAACCAGCCACTATCCACCATACCTATAACTCCCAACTATCCCATTTCCAATCACCTCCAACTCGCCAAAACTTTCCAAGACCAAGACCCAACTTTGACCACAAGACACCCAGAAAATATACCGCTATTGCTGAGCCCATCGACCAATGATATGAAAGTTTAAAAGCCGCAGGTTACATCACTCATGTTCCCGCTGTGGCACTAAAAGACCCATCCCAATGTGTCAATCCGAACAAAACTTGTGCGTACCATTCCGGTATGAAGGGGCACATCACTGCTGAGTGTCGAACATTGAAGGATAAGATCCAGACGCTAATTAACAACAAAGTCATACAGGCAAAGGAAGCTATACCTAATGTGCGCGACAATCCCCTCCCTGATCATAGAGGTGGTGGAGTACATATGATAGAGACGGACGAAGAATGGGACCTGAGGGGTCGATTGGGCTTATTCGAGAAGGTGATGACTTTAAAGTTGTAGTCACACTTACTCCTATTGTGGTACATACTCAGTCACCAATCGAGGTTGAGGTAACTGCATCAGTTCTATTCGAGGTAGAGGTGGCTCCGCCTGCGGCAACCCCCGCTCCATTTGAAGTAGAAGTGGTCACACCTTTTACTATGAAGGTATCAATGACACCTCTATTCAACTCAAAAGAAATACCTTAGGATTATGTTACCGAGGCTCGGTGAAAAGGGAAGTCCAAGGTAGAAGAATCTGACGTTGTACAAGGAATGAATAGGACTGGAAGAGTCTATAAACCTGAACACTTGGGAGGATCAAGCAAGGATGCCACTGCTAGGCAGCCTATCATTCAGACCGGGCCGGATGACATGTGGAGGAAAGTACAAGCAAAGGAGTATTCCGTCGTTGACCATTTGAACAAAACTCCAGCTGAGATATCTATCCTATCACTGTTGCAAAATTTAGAGGCACATAAGAACGCTTTAATGAAAGTGATGAGCGAGGCTTATGTACCTAACAACATCATTGGCGAGGAAATGGCCAACATGGTAGGGCAAGTATTGGAAAGTCATAAGATTATCTTCAATGAAGATGAGCTACCACCTGAGGGGTTGAATCACAATCAAGCATTGCATATCACAGTGCAATTTGAATTAAAATTCATTGCCAGGGTCCTAGTTGATGGAGATTCAAGCCTAATTATTTGTCCATTTGACACTCTAAAAAGGTTGGACAAAGGGTTCCATGCAATACAGATAGGAAACATGAACGTGAAAGCTTTCGATGGGTCCCAAAGGGTCACGATTGGGGAAATCAACCTTTGCTTATAGATGGGACCAACTTGGTTCAACGTCGAATTTCAGGTGCTCCACATACCAGCCTCATATAATCTTCTGTTGGGCCGACCATGGATCCATGCCGCTAGGGCTGGACCTTCCACACTGCATCAAGCTATGAAATTTGAATCGAATTGTCAGGAGGTGATCATTCACGGAGATGAGAGTAACCCCATTTAAACTAGTCAAACCATCCCGGCTATTGGACATAGAAGAAGGCTATGAGGGGAAACCTATTATCACATTGAAAGGGTCAATGCCATAGAGAAGGATAAATGGTGGAGCAGTAAAATAGAAAGCATATTGGCCTGGTCTGGATATGAACCCGACAAATTATTGGGAAAGAACCTCCAAGGCATTACCAAACCAATACAGTTGAAAAATCATGGTACCACCTTTGGGCTCGGATACCAGTACACATGGAAAGAGTATAGAAATTGGTCACCTCCATGGCGTGGACCGTACTACCCTCTCGAGCAACCAATTCCACGATTGGAACAAGCTTTTCACCAAGCTGATACGATATGGGGGATTGTAGAAGAGGAAGCACTAGCTGGGTTGAATAATTTGTTCTTGGAGGAAGAGGACATGGACTGCAGTTCCATAATTGAGGAGGAGGAGGAAGAAGGCCTCACCATTCAGACCATAGAGAAGGTATATGTTCTCAGGAGTTGGACTGCCACACTATCCCGAGCCTGCCGAGTCCCTAGGTATCTTGGAAGATTTTACTTCTATAGCCATTCTTGGCATTTAATATTTTCCTTAATTTTGTTTTAAGATTTACTTCTTTCAAAATAAATACTCAATTAATCGAGCCGTACTTGTCTGGATGATTTTTCAGTTTTAATCAAATGCATTTGCTCTTTATTATTCATGACTATTTTTACACTTTTATTTCTACAATATTATTATTACTTTTCCTGGTGAGCCCATGACTGTAACATGTAATGAGGAAACACAACATGAGAATAGTGATTCAGATGAAGAAGATTACATACTCGAGGAAATTGTCAGGGATGTTGAAAACTTTGAGAATAAGCCTAAGTCCAATCTGGACGAAATCGAAGCAGTAAATTTATGAGACGCCGAAACCGTCAAGGAGACTTGCATCAGCATTCACTTGTCACAAACATAGAAGGAAGAGTCGCTTCCTAAAAAAGTATGAGGATATTTTCTCATGGTCGTATGATGACATGACCAGTTTGAGATCCATAGTGGCTCACAAGCTGCCTACCAATCCCATGTGTCCGCTGGTAAAATAGAAACTCAGAAATTTAAAATCAGACATGAGCCTGGAAATCAAGGAGGAAGTTACCAAGCAGATAAAAGACAAAGTTCTCAAGGTGGTTGAGTACCCAACCTGGTTAGCTAACATTGTGCCAGTTCCGAAGAAGGATGGGAAGGTCAGAATATGTGTTGACTATCGGGATTTAAATAGAGCGAGTCCCAAGGATGACTTCCCACTGCCAAATAAATACATCTTGATCGATAATTACTCCAAGCATGAACTCCAATCCTTTGTAGATTGCTTCGCGAGTTATCAACAGATTTGGATGGATAAAGAAGATGTAGAGAAGACAACTTTTATTACACCGGTGTATACTATTACAAGATGATGCCGTTCGGTCTGAAAAATGTTGGGGCCACTTACATGAGAGCCATGACAACTATCTTCCATGACATGATCCATAAAGAAATATAGGTGTATGTGGATGACGTCATTATCAAATTGAAAAGGGCTGCAAATCACATAGCGGATCTGAGAAAGTTCTTTGACAGGATAAGGAGGTACAATTTGAAACTGAATTCTGCAAAGTGTGCATTTAGGGTTCCTACCGGAAAACTATTGGTATTCATCGTCAGTCATCGAGGGATCGAGCTGGATCCGTTTAAAGTCAAGGATATTCAGGAGTTACCACTGCCTAAGAGCAAAAAGGATGTGATGAGCTTCCTAGGACGTCTCAACTATATCAGTCACTTTATAGCACAGTCTACAGTCATATGTGAACCCATCTTCAAGATGCCGAGGAAAGATGCCGAAACAAGCTAGACAGAGAATTGTGAGAAAGCTTTTGACAAGATTAAGGAGTACCTGTCTACACCACCAGTTCTGGTCCCGCCAGAACCAGGATGACCTTTTCTACTCTATCTATCTATATTGGATGGAGCCTTCGGGTATGTTCTGGGAAAACATGATGAGACAGGAAGAAAGGAGAAACCCATATATTACTTGAGTAAGAAGTTCACACCTTATGAAGCACGATACTCTCTGCTTGAATGCACTTGCTGCGCTTTGACTTGGACAGCTCAGAAATTGAGGCACTACTTATGTGCCTACACTACATACCTCATATCCAGGATAGACCCTCTGAAGTACATATTCCAGAAACCCATGCCGATTGGAAAGTTGGCCAAGTGGAAAATACTGTTAAGTGAGTTCGACATTGTCTACGTAACTCAAAAGGCGGTCAAAGGGCAAGCATTGACAGACACCTCTTTGAAAATCCAGTAGGAGTAGCAAACAAACCTTTGAAGACGTATTTTCCTAATGAAGAAGTATCATGTATAGGAGAAAACATTACCGAAGCATATGACGATTGGAGGATGTTCTTTGATGGAGCTGCAAATTTCAGAAGAATGGGCATTTGAGTAGTTTTGGTATAAGAAATGGTTAACATTATTCGGTATCTGCTAAACTCGGATTTCCCTGAACCAAAAATATGGCAGAGTATGAAGCTTGCATACTAGGTCTCAACATGGCAGTCAACATGAACATTCAAGAGCTACTGATAATCGGTGATTCAGATTTTCCTGTGCACCAGGTACTAGGAGAGTGGGCCACCAAGAATTCCAATATATTGCCATATCTACACCATGTGCAAGAATTGAGAAAAATGTTCACAAAGATAGAATTCCAGCATGTGCCCAGAATTCATAATGAGTTTGCCGATGCATTGGCCACCTTATCATCTATGATACAACATCCAGATAAAAATTAAATTGATCCCATTCCGGTGAGAATCCATAATCAGCCGGCATATTGTGCTCATGTTGAAGAAGAAACAGATGGAAATCCTTGGTTCCATGACATCAAGGAGTATTTGTCAAAAAGAGAATATCCGGAGCATGCAACCCACACTCAAAAATGCACACTCCGAAGATTGTCCAATCACTTCTTCCACAGCGGAGGAAACTTGTATAGGAGAACACTTGATTTGGGTTTGCTAAGATGTGTCGACGCAAAAGAAGCTTCTAAATTTCTTGAGGACGTACATGCTGGGACCTGCGGTGCACACATGAATGGTTTTGTTTTGGAAAAGAAGATACTTAGGGCCGGTTACTTTTGGATGACCATGGAGACAGATTGCATCCAGTATGTTCGCAAGTGCTTTCAATGCCAAGTGCATGCCGATATGATAAAAGTACCGCCAAATGAGTTCAATGCAACAAGCTCACCTTGGCCATTCGCCGCCTGGGGAATGGATCTCGTTGGTCCAATCGAGACCACTACTTTAAACGGACACATGTTTATTCTGGTAGCCATTGATTACTTTACAAAATGGGTAGAGGTTGCATCTTACAAAGTTGTAACCAAGAATGTCATCGCAGATTTTGTCAAAGATTGAATTATTTGCCGATTCGGTGTTCTCGAATCCATTGTTACTGATAATACCTCCAATCGCAATAGTAATTTGATGAAAGCTATGTGTGAAACTTTCAAAATCAAGCACAATAATTCCACAGCCTATAGACCTCAGTTGAATAGAGCTGTAGAAGTCGTTAACAAAAACGTTAAGAAGATACTAAGGAAAATGGTAGAGAACCACAAAAAATGGCATGAGAAGCTAGCTTTTTCTTTATTGGTATATCGCACTACAATTTGCACGTCAACCCGGGAGACTCCCTACATGTTGGTTTATGGTACCGAGGCTGTCATCCCAGCTGAAGTAGAGATTCCTTCTTTGAGGGTTATATAGGAAGCTGAACTCAGTGATGCAGAGTGGATAAGGAGTCGCTATGAACAATTGGCCCTCATCGATAGAAAGAGCATGAACGTAGTGTGTCACAGCCAACTTTATCAGAATAGAATGTCCAGAGCTTTCAACAAAAGAGTCAAACCGAGGCAGTTTGCTCCAGGTCAGTTGGTGTTGGTGAAGATCTTCCCACATCAAGATGAAGACAAAGGGAAATTCTCTCGCAAATGACAAGGCCCGTACATGGTTCACAGGGTGCTAATAGGAGGAGCACTAATACTTGTAGAAATGGATGGAGAAATCTGGCCAAAACCAATCAATTCAGACGCAATCAAGAGATACTGTGCTTAGATTATTTACATTTCCTCATCTAATATAATTGAACTACGCTTGACCTGATTCCCATTTAAGAGGGGATGGGTAGGCATCCTTATGGGTTCGATTATATCATAATAAAATTTTCATTTCCCCCAAGATAAAAAACTGGGGCAGAATTTTGAGGAGGGTCCTCAAAATTCAGGAACAAGTCCAGCCGACGCCAGCATATGCCAGAAAATCAAAATTTGGTTAAGAAACTGGGGCAAAATTTTGAGAAGGATTCTCAAAATTCTGAAGAAAATTCAGCAAGTCCTATTATCCGCAAACAGTCAAAAGATTATCTACCAAACTGGGGTAAAATTTTGAGGAGGACCCTCAAAATTCCAACATAAGAGAGCTGCAATGCTTTGAGACGTGTTACAATCACTAGTTCATCTAAATGTATCAATATATTTCTAAAATAATTCTATTTTATAAACGATTGCATATTTTTCGAAAACTCTATTTCCATAACAGCAGGCGTTACCCAGGGGAACTCGAAAGGGCTTCCAGGATGGAGAAAAGCAAGGCCAGCGGGCAGAAGCACGAACCAACCTCCCCCCACAAAACATACAATTATTCTTTGAACAAAGGCATATCTGACATGTCAATAACATCCGCAAATACATGCACGTAACAAATTTGCTATCAATCAGGAAATCAGACACCGAATGTATCTCTAACTAAGACATCCTCTATTCTTATTTGTTACTCGCATCTTGCATGAGAATAATCCTTGCCTCCATATTTGCATGAGGCTAATCCTTTCCTCCATACATGCATGAGGCTAATCACTGACTCCACACCTGCATGAGGCTACTCCTTGCCTCCATACCTGCATGAGGCTAATCCTTGCCTCCATATTTGCATGAGGCTAATCCCTGCCTCCAAATTTGCATAAGGCTAATCCTTGCCTCCATACCTGCATGAGGCTAATCCTTACCTCCCTATTTGCATAAGGCTAATCCTTGCCTCCATACCTGCATGAGGCTAATCCTTGCCTCCATACTTGCATGAGGCTAATACCTGTCTCCCCTATCTGCATGAGACTAATCCCTACCTCCATATTTGCATGAGGCTAATCCCTGCCTCCATACCCGCATGAGGCTAATCCCTGCCTCCATACCCTCATGAGGCTAATCGCTGTCGCCATACCTGTACGAGGCTAATCCTTGCCTCCATATTTGCATGACGCTAATCCTTGCCTCCATATCTGCATGAGGCTAATCCATGCCTCCATAGTTGCATGAGGCTAATCCTTGCCTCCATATTTGCATGAGGCTAATCCCTACATCCCTATTTGCATGAGGCTAATCCTTGCCTCCACACCTGCATGAGGCTAATACTTGCCTCCACACCTGCATGAGGATAATCCTTGCCTCCATACATGCATGAGGCTAATCCCTGCCTCCCCTATCTACATGAGGCTAATCCCTGCCTTCATATTTGCATGAGGCCAATCTTTGCCTCCATACTTGCATGAGGCTAATCCTGCCTCCATACCTGCATGAGGCTAATCCTTACCTCCACACCTGCATGAGGCTAATCCTTGCCTTCATATTTGCATGAGGCTAATCCTTGCCTCCATATCTACATGAGGCTAATCCCTACCTCCATATTTGCATGAGGCTAATCCTTGCCTCCATATTTACATGAGGCTAATGCATGCCTCCCTATTTGCATGAGGCTAATCCTTGCCTCCATACTTGCTTGAGGCTAATCCTTTCCTCCACACCTGAATGAGGATAATCCTTGCCTCCACACATGGATGAGGCTAATTCTTGCGTCCATACCTTCATGAGGCTAATCCATGCCTCCATACCTGCATGAGGCAAATCCTTGCCTCCATATCTGCATGAGGCTAATCCCTGCATCCATATTTGCATGAGGCTAATCCTTGCCTCCATATCTGCATGACGCTAATCCTTGCCTCCATATTTGCATGAGGCTAATCCTTGCCTCCATATTTGCGTGAGACTAATCTCTGCCTCCATATTTGCATGAGGCTAATCCTTTCCTCCATACCTGCATGAGGCTAATCCTTGCCTCCATATTTGCATGAGGCTAATCCCTGCCTCCCTATTTTGCATGAGGCTAATCCTTGCCTCCATACTTGTATGATGCTATCCCTGCCTCCCCACTTGCATGAGGCTAATCCTTGCTTCCATACTTGCATGAAGCTAATCTGCATGCGACTAAGCGTTGTCCCTCTTCACATAAATATTGCTCTATTTCTAGTACTATCTACTCACTTTTCAATCGGGCTAAGCTCTGCCCTTCATTTCACAAGACTAAGCTTTGTCTTGTTAACATCATTTCTGCATATCATAGGCTGCATATCACCAATCTATCCAAAGGCATCATAGTCTAATATGCAGCATTGTCATAGCCGGAAGCTACCATGCCATGGTATGAGGATCCTTTAATTTTGCATATCATTATTCAAAGGCATCATAGTTTGGAGACACCATCTTCATGGCCCGAGAACATCATTTCATGACCTGCAAATCTCCCATCAAGCAATTCATGGCCCAGGACATCATGATCTTAGGACGTCATCCTTAACCGTCCAAAGACAACATTCGTTGTCCAACAGGAACCTGCATCATGTTTAAATTTATGCATAATATACGCTTGTAGTACTCTTATTTGTAGGTAATCCGGAGAGCAACGACTATCCCAGCAGAAGCGATCCTGCTCTAGTTCTCCCAACCATAATCAAACTCGATCTCCCCAAAAACCATTCATTCACCCATCCCTAGATGTCACGTCCATTATTGTGATGATTTCACCGGTATGCTTCGCCGATGAGTTCAGAACTATATACAGTTTGATTCCTATAAAACCAGGGATATGTATGCAGCTCAGAAGCCAGGGTGCGGCCTTAATCTCTCTAACTGTTTCGGTCGGTCAAAGTTGGCCATCATATCTTTACCCAACAACTCTTTCATCCTTTTCGTGTAAAGAGGGGCAACTGTTGATACCCAATTTTTTCCAAAAATATTTTAAATTGCGTATATACCTTCAAAATCATGTGAGTGGTATTTTTTACATAATTTTCCTATATTTTTATTAATTTATCTAGCATTTTATTTTCCAATAAATAATTATAAAATTTCATCACATATGATTTCAAAAGCATTTATTGATTTAATTTATTACTTATGGCCCTATTAAGACCAAGTTATGCCATAATTAGCCAAATTACCATCTTTTGGCTATAATTGCAATAGCTTCGCAATTATAGCCCAAGCATATAATTTTGTACTATTTTTTTACCAAAAATTAGTCATTTATATTTTAAAATACTAAATAATCATTTAAAACTATTTTCTATGCACGAAATTCATTTTTTATAATTATTAGCTATTTCACAAGTTATTTTAATTAATTTAAATTGGGTATTTAACAAATAGCCTATCCTATTTATATTAGCCTAATTAAACTAGCCCCGAACCTCAATTAAATCAGCCAAATAGCCCAAAGCCGAATTCCTAAATCTACCCGACCTAGACCCGATTTAATCTTGGTCATCGATCAATTTTGATGAACGACCCAGATTCACTCTTTCCTAAATTAACCTAAGACCATACCCCCCCCACCAAAACCCTAATTCTCTCATCACTCTCCGCCATCACACTTTCTCATTCTCTCTCAGGCTCTCTCTGCTAAACCATGGCTCCTACTCGCCGGTCGTTGGCTCGCCGGTATTAATAATTTTTCTCCACCATGCCTAGCCTCCATGGCTCCCCCATGCCCGGATTCTTGCCATCTCTGAGGCCTTCAAGGGACTAATGTCTGTTCACTTCCCCCCTGGGCTTGCACTCACCGTTCTCAAGCCACCTTCGACCGTCTGAGTAAGTCTTTCTATTTTCTGGCTGGGTCTATGTCTTCTAAGCCGAAATATCTCTATCTCTAGGTTATCTCTCTTTGAAACCCTAATTTCATATCTTGACCCTTTAGATCTGTAACAGATCACAGAGTATTTTGAGTTATTTTACTGTTTTCCATGAGAATCTTTCAATTTTTTTCTAGAACGTCTCTTCATCTTCATAACTAGGGTTTCTTAACCCTCTTCAAAATGACCTTTACTCTGATTTTAAGTGTTATTCTACAATTTTTACTATGTTTAAAAGATTTATTTAGGTTTTTCCTTTTACATGATTAACTATGTTAAGAACCCTAATTTTTTGGTTTTAATCCTAGGTCTTGATTGTGTCTTTGCTTATTTGCTCGTCTGATTTGTGCGTATGTCTGTTTCCCATGCATATGTTCTGAGTCTCTATGATTTTCTCCCCTCCCCCATGCTTATTAGGGTTTCTGATTTTGCTGCTCCCATCTATATTATGTTTACTTTGTTTATTGACAGAAATTTGTGGTAATTTTCTCTAATCAATACTATTTCTAGTTGAATACCTAATTTTCTATGATTGATACCCTTCACTGATTTCCTATGGTAATATTCTTTACTAATTTCCAACCTTTAGTTTACTTCTTGCCTTATTATGTGGCTGACTATACTGTTAATTTATTTCCTTAATTAAAACCTTATGAACCTAGCCCTAATTGTTAGCTCTGTGCCTAGTATGTTTGAATTATTTCCTTGTCTGTTATGCTCCATTTACACATTGACTTCTTTCGTTATTTGCTACATGTTCTTACCGTTTGAATTGATTCCCTTAATTAAGGGAGTACTTGTACTGATTTTGCTCTAATTGGTTCTGATTTCCATAATTACTATACAATTGTGATTCTTACCTTATTATACCTAGTTTCAAACTACTATATATATGCTCTCTCATTAACAGTCAAGACACACAAACACATTAGTTCAAACTCTCTCACACTCAAAACTTTTCTGCTATCTTTCTTTGGTTACTTGCTATTATTCTGAGTTAGCCGGCTGCAAGACAAGGTTAATTATTGTGCTCTCTTATTCTTTACTTTGTGTTTACTATCTCCTTACTAGTATGTTCTGATTTCAATTCCAAGTCCCAAAACCAATATGTTTCTTTTACTGCTTCAGTTTATCATATTTCTAATTTGTTTCTATCTATGGTTCTATTGTTCAACATGTAATTGACATGTTTACATTACTGCTTCATCTAGCGTGCTAGTCTAACTCTCTTAGGGCATTTCAAAACATGTTCTACTCCCCTGGTAGCTTGTCTCAATGTGACTCTACCCTGTTTTGAATGCTTGTCTACTTGTTATCCAGTTTTGATTTGCATTTACTTTGCAAACTGATATGTCACTTTAAATGTCTGATTCTATGATTGGCTTTGAAATTCATACTGTGTTGGTACCACTAGATATCCCCTAATCCCATAGACCCCCACAATAACTGCTATGCTCTTGTATAGTATGTGCT
Source organism: Nicotiana glauca (assembly GCA_026770625.1). Classification (NCBI taxonomy): domain Eukaryota; kingdom Viridiplantae; phylum Streptophyta; class Magnoliopsida; order Solanales; family Solanaceae; genus Nicotiana; species Nicotiana glauca. Next base: position 85,933 of record MU675483.1, read on the forward strand.
CTATATGTCCCCAATTCCCATAAACCTTTTGTGAAGGACTGTTGTTCTAGTGTTGCTGAATCTGTCTTGGCTATATGTTTGATCTGCTATTTGTTTAATTACACAACTCTTGTCAAAACTATTTTTATTGAACAAACACTCATGTTTTATAAAACTATTTCAACTGAGTCTTTTTTAAATACTACTTTCCTATTAAAACCTTTTCAAAACCATACCATGCACTCTCACTCTACTCCTAGGTCCTTAAGTTCTGCCTCTCTAGTGTGTGACTTCTTTGGGATTCATGTGAGATCCATCTGAACTCTGATGCACTGGAGCTGGCTCTTCCACACTGCACTTACTCAGTTTTGGTTATGAAATCTGGGTATGAGCACTGTTCGGGATCCTTAAGGTCCTTAGGGAACTCTGACACACCCGGACATGAAAAGGATGTGAAACACTTGGGCATTTGAGGTTATGAAATCTGGGTCTGCTTCAGGTTCTCTATAGTGTAACTTCTTATTTTCCTTTATCTATTTATGTAATTTATTTAGCTGGTTTGTAATAATTATTGTAAACGAATATCGGGGCTGGCTAGTGAAAATGGAAGGGTAGCTATACATGTTATCAAAGGATAGAAAAGATGATTTTGGTTTATATTTTCTGTATGTGCATTAGAATTCATATTTAGGACCAATACATGAAAAACATATCATGCATTGGATACCATGCTCCTAGGTTTCATGTATACTGTTTTCAGCATCTCATTTTGATATCCTTATTATCACTTAGAAATCCTGATTCTAGGATAATCGACAATATTAAAATAAACTGTTACTTATGCATATTTTGAAATCATGCTGTAACATGTTGTGCATTTAGAAATCCTACTTTATGAATTCTGCATATAAACCATTCTGAACCTTATACATGCATATTAGATACCATGTTTAGGATCTCGTTCATACACGCTCAGTCACACCTAGTTAAACTACTGATACATGAAAAATGATATAAAAAAGTCTCACATCTAATTATCCTGTTTAAGTAAAACTGGTAATAATCGTTGTATTCTCAGATTTACAACCTAGAACATCATGATCTTAGGCAAAAACAACTTCTAATTTTTTTTATAGTTCTGATGATTCTTATGCATAATCCCACGCCTAGGCGAGCCATAGGTAATCAACCTTATAAAACTGAAAAACTGTTTCTTTTGTGTTTACTGCTTAATAGCTAACAAGCTTAAAATTAGTAGGCAAACTGATTAGGACCTTAGTGTCGATTTTATAAAAAACAAAGTTGAATATTTCTGTTCATTGACATCCACTTAGATATCCTGTTTAGGTCTTTTGCTCTTGTTTGTGTGTTAGACGTGCTGCTTATGTGCATTACTTGTGGAGGTAAACCTAGGCCTCTTAATTGATTCTTTCTGCATTTATTTGTTAAGTCTTATGTGTTCTTTCCTATAGCCTAGGATTTTTTCCTTTTTAAACACCTTAGGGGTTGTCTAGAACTGCCCATATTTAGAGTTCCTAAAATACCTCCAGGTCCACAAGGAAGGGACGTGTAGTGCACGCATAGGACATTCTCAAGGTTTCTAGAACACTTTAGGCTATGACCAAGGGGAGGGACTTGGGTAGAATAGGATATGATGACTACATGCTAATATCACGTGTAGCCACTCATTGAGGAGTGTTTACCAGGCATTGCGTGGGGTGATCCTGTAGGCTAACTAACCTAGGACCCCCCTTTCCCAAATTCCTTTTGCTTAAAACTTTATTTTTTTATATGTACACAACTTTTTCAAATCCTTTGTCTTATTATCTGAGTCATACAATGTCCAACATGCTTTATTTGCAATTATTTATTTCAACAAATTATTTGTTAAAGGACTAATTCATAAGTATAAGTTCGGCAGGGACCCACCGTTGTGGACCAAGAGGGGTGCCTAACACCTTTTCCTCAAGGTTATTTCAATCCCTTACCCTAAATCTCTGGTAATGAAACCAATCCAAAAATTAATCGCTCTGGGTGCCCTAATGCACCATAATCCGTTAGGTGGCGACTCTTCAAATACCCAATTCCCAAAAGGAAATGAGTTATTTCCCCCATGAACGTTGGAACCCGGACTTCTCTCTGCGGATGGAAAAAAGGGGGCGCGACACAATGCCCTAGCAGCTCTCATGCTGCTTACAGCAAAAATGGTAAAAAAAAATTAAATATGTTGATGAGACTCTAAAAGTATGTGATCCATTTTTATGCTAGTTGTTAAGCAGCTGATGCTAGGTATGTTAAGTTTAAAGACGAAGTACGAGATAAAGTATAGTTGTAACCAAACCGAGGGGTTAGCTATTTGGGCCTCAGACTGACCGGTGAGGGGCCTCGAGATTGATGCCTGGGCTCGAGCTCGAGCTAACGGGGATAATCAGGGAAGGGATAATAGATATAATATAATTAAGGTAGGCTCTTTATGCCCAACGACCATCAATAAATGAAGAACAAGTACGAAGTCCACAAATAAGAGCAATAATACCAAGAGAGAATATGTTAGAGAGAAAAGAAAGAGTTCTTGTATATTTCGTGTAGAATTGTTGGAGCAACAGAAGCCCTTACAAAATGGTAAGGATCTCCTTTATATATGAGAAGAGTCCCAACATAGTACGAAAAGCGTTAATTACAAAGATATGTGGATGGGACAGCTAGACGCGACACCCTGATATAGGTTCTGTGTAGACCGACGTTGTCAGACTTATCCGCGTGCCTTGGGAACTCCCCATTTTTACTCTGGCCTTGAGCGATATTCCCCTTAGGTCCAGCCTCAACGAACTTCGAGGGAGAGAACTCAGTCACAGCTTCGCGTCCTCGAGGTATTCTTCTAAAACGAATCAATAGCAAGAAATTGGATCCTCTGATTTTTCCGCATACAAATAGTCTCCGCGTTTCCTAGAACGAAGATATGGGAAATGATTCTGATGCCCGACTTCCTCAAGCTTCCCGTGATGACATCATGTCGATAACGCAACCCATGGCTCGAGTTTTCACGATAATCGGGACATCCCATGAACATGTCTTTTCAACGCCATTCATTGCGCTGTCGATTCCCGTTCTTTAAAGTGATAGTACCACCGTCAATTCAATTCTTCAAGAATGCACTAATTGTACTTACTGGTCAGTCTTCCAATGGCATTGATGTCCGTGTCATTATCTTCTATAAATGTGGGGTATTCTGGCGTTATCTCTCTACCCAAGTGCATTCTTCCATTCGTTCATCCCTTTCTTCTTGCCATCTTTCTCTATTGTTAATCGCCATGTTTGGAGTTCACGGCTTTAAGGTTGTCTGGTAGCATTCCCATTAGCTGTGTGGTGGCCTTCTGCCTAAGCGTCCCATTGTCAAGCGAGATCATACCGTCTTGTTATTATTGTTGTTGTTGTTACGCCTGCTACTGCTGTCCCTATTTGCTCGAGATGATGATACAGGGGTGGTCCGCTTCCTCCGATCTAGAAAGGTGTTTTGACTCTACATCGTTGCTCGGGAGAGTGTTTGGATTATACACCGCCACTCACCCTTCTACTTTGTCTCGGTGTGGACCTTTGTCTCTTAGGTTCTCTCCCAAGATATAAAATGGCACAACCGGCCGTTGAGGCTGAGGCCCGCCGAATCTTCAACCTTTGGCTTCGGTGGGCTGTCTTTTTTTTTGCCTCTTCTGTATCCTCCCCCTTCCTCTTATTCATCTTCTCCCTCGGCGATGTTGTTCCGTTGGATCGAGTTGGGAACCTAGAAGAGGTAGCGCTTGGAGATTCTGATACCGGAGATGAACCTTCGAGGGTAGACTAGGCCTTTAGGCTTTCACTATGGCTGTGTACCCCCTAGCTTCTTTGTTTCTATGTAAGGACCCCTTGTGGGGTTTTGTAATCATATGTAAGGACCCCTCGAGGGCTGTTGTAAGAGAATGTCCATGAATATAAAGATAATTTCTTGACTTCTGCCTTTGATACTTGTCATATTCTTTTGTATTTGTGGGAATTCTGAATATATGCCTCTGTTGACGATTGTCAATATCTAACTCAGATGTGAGTAATCTTTCCGGTCTTTGGTTGATAGGAATGGATCCTTTCCAAGCCCACCGTTGTTCCTCGGACCAAGCCTGAAATGGTCCGTTAGAATGGGGTTATCGGGACCCTCGAGTCACGTCAACATTGCGCATCGAACCTTGAAATTTTTTAGAGTGGTCTCTGAGTGAAGGTCAGCTTCAGGCACGTGGAGGTTTACTTTGAACTTGATGTGGATAACCTTTTAAGGCGTTGTAGATAGGTCCTTGAGGAGGGGTTTACCCATATTTAGGCGATGTCCTAAGGTCGAGACCTCATGGACGGATCTCGAAGTGCTTACTTTTCTTCTTGAGAGGAACCTTCGAGGTCGGATAGCACCTCGAAAATGGAGATTATGTTGTAAACCCTTTGAAGCCTAAATTCTCTTTGATGGAGGTCCTCCAGGTCGGGTACCACCTCAGGACTGGAGATGACGTGGCTGGATTTTTGAAGCCTAACTTCTCTTTGATGGAGGTCCTCGAGGTCGAGTACCACCTCGGGGCTGGAGATGACGTGGCTGGCTTTTTGAACCCTAACTTCTCTTTGATGGAGATCCTCGAGGTCGGGTACCTCCTCGGAACTCGTATTGAAGTCATTGGCTGCCTGGGGCCTAACTTGGTGTTACACCCCGTAAGTTTAACAACGTTAATACCGTTTTTATATATGTATTTGATATGGTATTTTGAGTGGAACATTTTCGTAACAAAAAAAAAGATTTGAAAAATATGATTTTACATAGTTATTAATATTACTAATTTCGAATATGTTTTAAATTATACGCATAACATGAGAAAGTTTATAAATGAGATTTTCTCTTTTGTAAAGATAGAAGTTATTTTTTTACAAGAAAATGAGGTTATCTTTTTACCATTTCAAGAATTAAGTGTACGAAAATATATACTCTTTATATGAGATTAGAAAAATTAGAAGTTGAGAAAAATTTATGTATTTTTATATGGATATTTTAATAAAATAATAGTTTATGTAATTGGATAAGTTTGGGGGAAACATTACGTGGCAACTAAGGGATATGTGGCTGGGGTTCATGTAAGGAAGATTATCAAATTTTTAAATATTTGTCCAATATGTGGGGTTCATGGGCACTTAGGCCTGCATTACATTATTAAGTTTTGCATCCATGCATTGGGACTTAGGCCCTACGTTCAGGGGCGGAGGTACAGTAGTGGGTGCGGGTTCGGGCAAACTCAGTGAATTTTTCCAAGACCCTGAATTTGTATTTAAAAACTTGTCACATCTATATAAATATACCATGATGAACCCATTAACAAAAGAGGTTTGGGTTCAATGGTAAGGGTTATGGGTTCTTTTGGAGAAGATGTCTATTCGATTTCCATTTAAGGTAATATTTTATTTTATTGTTTTTTTACGTTTCTAACAAATGAAAATGTGAACGACGGCGTTTCTTCTACTTTCCAATCAAACAAACACTAAACTAACATTATTTAATAACTACTTTCCAATCAACAAACACTAAAGTAACATTATTTAATAAATAAAATATAATAACTTGTTTTCTTTCTAATAAACAAAAATCATAAGCTTTCCAACTTTAACGTTTCTTCTGACTTTTCTCTCAACAAACATTACACTAACATTATTTAATAAATAAAATCCAACAACTTGTTTTCTTTCTAATAAACAAAGACCAGAAGCCTTCCAACTCCAAACAACAAACCTAAATTCCCAAATCAAAAAAAAAATTAGGGTTCTGCTCTGCCTCTGTTGATCCACAATCGCTGCTACCAAAATATGCCGGATGCCCTCTAAATCTCCGTTGTATGTGCTCTTTCTCCCTTAGAAGTTAGACCATTCTTCCTTCTTCAATTTTTCTATTATGATTTTGTGTTCATGTTTTTCTCTTAGTGATCCACTGGTCGTAATTTCTTATTTTTAGTTTTTTAACGAGACCAACTTGCATTTACATGGGTACTACTTAGAGATAAAATTATCATTATATTTTATATAATAAGCAAGATTTGCAAACAAATGAAAGCTGAATCACTATTTGGATCATTAGCCTTTTAACCTCTGAAGAAACAGAAGATCTGTAACCATTGCCTGTGATGATTCAGCGGAAAGAAATGAACCTTCCCTTTGTAGTAACGGTAAAATCTATCAGCTTTTCCTTTTTTATTGTCTTTTCCTTTCTTGTTACTGTTTCTTGGTATTAGACTATAATGACCCGGCCGGTCGTTTTTGGAATTTACGCCCCAATCCCCCATTAACTGCTTCCTCTAAGTTCATTTATGCTATTTTGGTTTGCCGGGACGTTCGATTTTAGGATTCGGAGTGTTTTGGGACACTTAGTCCCTAAATGAGAGCTTAAGAGTTGAAAAATGGTCCATATTTGGAACAGTGTGAAGAAGACCTCGGAATAAAAATTCGATGGTTCCGTTAGCTCCGTTAGGTGATTTCGGGGTTGGGAGCGTGTTCAGAATGTATTTTGGAGGTTCGTAACTCATTTAGGCTTGAAATGCCGAAGTTTGAATTTTTGAGTCCGAGAGTGAGTTTTTGATCCGAGGGTCAAATTTGGATTCCGGAAGTTGTTGTAGCTTCGTCATGTCATTTGAGATGTGTGTGCAAAATTTCAGGTCATTCGAACTAGGTTTGGTTAGGTTTTTGATTTGAAGTTTTGTTGGAATTTGAAGTTCTTAGGCTTGAATCTTTGATTTAATTGGATCTCCGGTGTTGTTTTAGGTATTTTAAGGATTGGCACAAGTTTGAATGAGGTATTAGGTGGTATTGGTACTTTTGGTTGAGGTCCCGGGGGCCTCGGGCTGATTTCGGGTGGTTAACGGGGGAAAATCTCTAAGTTTGTAGCAGCTGGTGTCTTTATTCTTCTGGTATTTTCGCTTCTGCGGTTTTAGGACCGCAGAAGCGGCCCCCCTTATCGCAGAAGCGAGATTTGGTTTCCCCCTCAAGAACTGCAGAAGCGGTTATTTATCTGTAGAAGCGGAGCCGCAGAAGTGGCTAGGTAGCCGCAGAAGCGAAGCGTGAGCTCAAGGTCAGGTCTGCAGAAGCGGTATCGCTCCAACGATCCATAGACCGCAGAGGAGGAAAATGGAATGGTAAGTGGAAGCCGCAGAAGCGACACTTTGATCGCATATGCGGGACCACAGAAGCGGTCCCTTGTCCGCAGAAGCGGAAATGTCTGTGCAAATATAGAAAATTCGAGGGTTTTGATTTCATAAGTTAGAAACTCAATTTGAGCACGGGAGAAGGCGATTTCGAGTGAAGTTTGAAGATAAAATCATTGGGTAACGTTTCTTTGATCCCTTTTCATTATATTCCATCATTATATAGCTAAATACATCATTAGAATTTGAATTTAGGATCAAAACTTGATAATTTGGGGTAAAATTTCATAGACCAAACTTTGGGGTTTTGAGGGGGCATTTCACATCCGATTTGGGATATTTTTATATGATTCGACTCGTGAGAGTACAACGGTTCTGAAAATATAAAAATTATTCGATTCCGAGACGTTGGTTGGAGGGCATTTTGGTCATTTTACCTATTTTCGTGCCCCTGCCCTAAATTTAATAGTGGAATCAGTTGTTTGCAATATTATTTACGATGTGTAATTGAATTGAATAGATTTGGACCATTTGGAGTCAGATACTCGTGGCAAATGCGCGGTTTCTAGTGATATTGAGCCGGTTCGAGGTAAGTGGCTTGTCTAACTTTGTGTGGGGGACCTTTCCCCTTAGGATTTATTCTTGATATTTGAGTTCCTTGTACGCGAGTTGACGAGCGCGTACTTGAGCCGATTGATAAAAATTCGGTTTTACTTAAGTTGTTAATATTTAACTTTCTTTCTTATTTGCCTTTATCTTACTTGAGGCTTATTACTTGTGCTAGACTAGAAAATCATGTCTAACTGACATAATTGCCTAATTGCTTAAGTTGTTCAATTGTACAACGTGAAGCATGCTAGGCTAGCTCTATCTGCTACTCCGTTTTTTTTCATACTTATCCCTTGGTGTGTTTCTGGCTGTGATTGCGCTTTTATTTTGGGACTACGGGACGGTATCCTGGGAGATCCCCCGACACTTTTATTTTGGAACTACGGGACGGTATTCCGGGAGATCCCCCTGCACTTTTATTTTGGGACTACGGGACTGTATCCCGGGAGATTCCCCTGCACTTTTATTTTGGGACTGCGGGACGGTATCCCGGGAGATCCCCTACACATAAATGATTGGACTACAGGACGGTATCTCGGGAGATTTTTTGATACTGGTACAAGAGTTAGACTACGGGACGGTATCCCGGGTGATCCATTGGACAGTTGAGGAAAGGGCTACAGGACGGTATCTTGGGAGACCCTCATTGGTATCAATGACATTGTACTGTGTTTACTCTGTCTTTGTAGATGCTATTGTTTCGTTGACATGTCTTATTTCACCGCCGTATTTATTATTCTTGTTAGATTATTATACTGTTAATTATTATTATTATGATATTTTGCCTCAGTAGGGCCCTGACCTTCCTCGTCACTACCCAACCGAGGTTAGGTTCGCACTTACTGAGTACCGTTGTGGTGTACTCATGCCCTTCCTGCGCATGTTTTTCATGTGCAGATCATACATGTACCTCTACTCAGGCGCACTATCCTTGAAGCGAGGAGACATACAGAGACTTCGAGGTATATCTGCAGCGTCCGCAGACCGAAAAGTCTTCTTCCTTATTCTAGTTGTAGAGCTGTTATCCTATCATACTTTTGATGTAGTTATTCTGGCGATTAGAGTACTTATTGGAATATTATTAGCCAGTGTTTTCCCGTGAGTTTCCGGGTTTTCGGATTTGATTGTAGACTTCCGCATATTCTTAGAGTTGTACAGGCCGGACGACCTTATACTCAGTTGTTATTTTTCATATGTTCAGTTTTAATTGGTTTTTCCGCAAATATTATATCTTTTCTGCAATACTTGGCTTACCTGGTCGTGGGGACTAGGTGCCATCACGACATGTTTACGATCGGTGAACTAGGGTCGTGACATAGACCTTGTTACTAAACCTGATGTCGGAATGCTAAAATTTAGAACCCACTGCGTTCGAAACCTGGCTCCGCCTGTGCCTACGTTACAAATTTTACATTGCTTAATCTATATATAATTCTAATTGAGGGCCCTAATACAGGTTACATGGCACTCGTATCTAGCAAAAACTCAACTTTTCTTTTTCTGTGATTTTTTACGATTTTCTCTGATTTTACACCATCAAAAACCAAAAGTCACCGTATACGAAAAACATACAACGCTTAAAAAACAACGGTTTCTTTTCCAACAGATTCTTTACTTTCTCTGTTCCCCTTCTTCTCTTCTTTCTCTGTATTCATCATCTTTATCTTTCTATTTTCCTGTTAACCTCTTTGCTTCACTTTCATTGATTTACTTTAATTCTTTAGCTAATCTCTAAATTCTTTCCTCACCGCTGTTTGTAATTGCTTTTTCCAGTTACTTTCGCTTTGATTCTTCAGTCTGCTCCGTCTTTCACTTACTCCTTTGCCAGTGCAGAACAAGTGGATAACAATTTCTTATTTTGACGCCCATGAAGTGTTCGAAAATATGCCCCATAGTTGACCTTGCCCACGGATTCAAGATATGGTGCAAATTTACTCAACACTAGCCGGTCTGTAATCATTTCAAAGTTAATCTTTACCAACTATGCTTTCTTTGCATATTTTTTCAGCATTTTAAATGTCAGACCATTGATGTTTGACAATTCAATTGAGAACATCATTTATTTTTCTTTTTATGTTGATAGATGGTAGTGCAAACTAACTAAAGGCCGTCAAAAGAATCAATTTTACCTCCTCTATTCGTATTTGAGGTGCGCCCCAAAGATTCTTAACTATTATGCTTTTTGCACAATTGATAACCATGAGTATAAATATATAATATACATAACTTTTATAAATTTGATAATTAAGGGAGTGTCTGATATGGAGTACAAGAATTTTGCTTTACTATAAAGATTTATCATATGTGTATATAATTTATTGATGGGTGAAGAAAATTAAGGAGGAAGAAAACTAACTACCACGCAATCCATATCCATGCAAATAGCAAATTGGAAACAAGAACTAAAGGAAAAACAAATGAAGATTAAGACTCACCAACGGTTGTTGCAGCGATGAAGAGATGAGCGAAGGTAGTTAAAATGCTAAATCGATATCACATAAATAGTGCTAGAAATAAGAGAGAAAAAGAAAAGCACAAACACCAGAGAAGAAGATACTCATAAAAATTCACATATGAGGCGACATAGGCAAAGTTAGGTGCAATCAATTATTATTAACGGTTAGGGAAGATTTTTTTATTTAATAGTGATGTCTGATGACCATTGAACTTAATTTTTATATCTATAAATATTAATTATAGTTTACTCACATGGAGTTTAGATTATATTAGATTTTCATTGTAATCTCAGATATTAGTACTGGATAGATACTGTTACTTCTTATTTTTATTTTATTATATAGATTTCTTGCTATATTAATATTATTATAGTGTTATCCTCTGCTGGAAAACCCCAAAAGCCTCATTACTTTGACTGTTTCTTGGTGATGTTTAAATGGATCTTCCACTCATCCATTCTTCTTCTTAAAGTCTGAATGTGTTATGTTGAATCTGTCATTTTGTTGACAGGTTGGATTATTCTCTTGCCTGACTAGGTACCTGGCACGTGATGTTGCAGCTCTTTGAGATGCTGCCATTCAGGTAGTCATTGCTTTGGTTTAAAATTTTGTTTCAGTCACAAATATGTCTAATATTTTATTAGGTAATTTAGCAAATATTAGTTCTTCCTTTTCCCTGGCTGAGTTTTCTTTCACTCTATTTTTGACTTGTAGGAAGTTTATTTAGGTGGTAATAACCTTCAATTTCCAAATTATGCCTATTATTTTATGGAAAACATGCAAAGGTTGCATTTTTTCTTGGGTCTTATATAGCGATTCTAATTAAAAGTTACAATACTCTTTCTAATGGAATAATGAAAATATACCTTCTTTGTATATTGTGTATAATTTTAAACCAAAAGGGCACCGGACATTAACATCACTCTACTGGGGAATGAGGCCAGTAATGTGCTTAGATGTATGGTTCTCCTTTATAATTGAGTACCACCAATATAACACATCAAAAATTGTTTAATTGCCACGAGGTTAGTTTATACGTCTTCTCGAGTTATCCTTCTGTTCTAGCATTTTATTCCGTAATGGCAATTGCGGTCATTTGAGATTATGAACTAGAGCTTTCACAAAATTATCATGGATGCTTAAGGGAAACATATGATCTTCCTCCCTTGAGTTTTAGTTATTGAATATGAATTTTTAGTATATACGGGAAGTAAGTAATGTTCACATTATCTTTGCATGTGTATGGAACTTAATTAAAATTTGTCAATAATTTATATATAAATATAAAGCTAAAGAATTAAAATCTAATGGGGAACCTCCCCGTGCTCATGGATGAACTAAAAAATTAAAAGTATATTTTTGTTTCCACATTATTACCTCCACTTTATAGTTGTAAAAAAGTAAATTGTCCAATTAAGTTTTCAAATAAATTATAGTAAATATTTTTCCTGAAATGCAAATTTGGTTCCTTAGGTTCCTTATTTAATATTTTAAGAATTATGTTAAGATATGTTTTCCCTACAATTATAAAGAATTTTAGCTTTCTGATTTGTCTTTAACTATTACAACTATTACATATATTACCTTTAAAATTTGACTGGGATAGCTGGATTAATTCATTGGTTTATAAACATATTTAACCTTCATATTTGACTGTAATGCTAAGCCACAATGCAACCACTAAAACTATTTCCAATTTATTTGTTTAATCAAATTTCGTATTTTCAAATGTTCATATTGATTTCCCCTTTCTAGGTTTTACAAATCACTCTTTACCATCACGTTTTGCTTCTCTCAGTCAGCGGTGGCGAGCAACACCAATCTCCCCATTTTGTGCTTTCTGATTTCAACTTCTTTTTAATTTTTGTGATTGTTGCTTATTAGTTTTGGTTGCACTTATTTTTATAAAGTGATTAAGTTGTCGCTTTGAGGAAAGCTCTTCTCAACCTCAAAGGGTGTATCTTAACACTGGATTGGTGGACTTCAAAATTGTTAGATGGCATCACTTAACAATTATGTGAAGTTCATAGCAGGAAGTTCGGAAAATAAGATGTGCCCTAAATAAGATATTAAGGGACTGTATATTGGGGAGCTTGTACAAAGGTGTGTGGGCTTTCTGTTAAGCATAGACATGATTTTCTCAATCTACATGTCTATTCATCAAATAAATAGCACTTCTTTTAATTTAATCAATATGTATGGTCATGGATCATCAATAATGATATATCTAATGTCATTCCCATGACTTAAGCTACTCATTTGATACATTTAAATCACTTCTCAATTGGTATTAAAATTCGAAAATGATTGTGATGGAGAAATTATTTAAGAAGGCTGAATGCTTTTTGGACCTCTATTTATAGTGTTGTGGGATGTTTCATGAGAGGAGATGCATTTGTAAATTTTCATGCATTTAATAGCTTTAAAGATCTAATGTGAATGGAAACGTTTCATATTAATCTCATCCTTTGGTGAAATGCTCATATTTCCTATTGCCAAGGCTAAACCAATTCCTCTTTGTTTCAAAGAAAACGTTTTACTATAAGTTTAAATATTCTTCTGCAAATTTAAAAAATTAAGTTTTTAAACAACCCCGCGAAGCGCGGGAATTTCGCTAGATATATTAGAAAGCAGAGGTAATGGACGATAATGCTTCGACCTTTCCAATTCTGTCATCCTTTATGAACACAAAGGCCTTTGCGTTGTCTGTGAGAACCAGACGCCTATATCCACTTTCACCGACTATGCCAACATTTTGGCAAGTAAACGTCTCTCCATAGGGACAGAACACTAGCTTATATGAGCTACCTATAGACTTAATTTGAAACCAGTTGTTCGCGTCGAGGGGATTTGGACCTTTTCACATAGACGAACAATCCAAGCGCACTATTTAGATATTAGAGGACATGTTGCGCGCTTGTTTTATTGATTTGGGGGTTCATGGAACCAGTTTCTACCACTTGCGAAGTTTGCTTTCAATAACAGTTACTAGTCGAGTATTTCGATGACTCTATATGAGGCTTTGTATAGGAGGCAGTGTACATCTCCAATGGGATGGTCTGAGCTGGGCGAGGCTAGGATTTTGGGTACATACTTGGTACAAGATGCTTTGGACAAGGTGAAGGTGATTCAGTAGAGGCTTCGTATAGCACAGTCAAGACAAACGAGTTATGCTGACAGAAAGGTTCGTGATATGTCTTACATGGTTGGGGAGAAGGTTCTACTGAAGGTTTCACCCATGAAAGGTGTTATGAGATTTGGGAAGAAGGGCAAGTTGAGCCCTTGGTTCATTGGGCCTTTTGAGGTGCTTCAGAGGATTGGGGAGCTAGCTTATGAGCTTGCCTTGCCACCTAGATTGTCGGGTGTGGATATGGTATTTCATGTTTCTATGCTCCGGAAGTGTATCGGCGATCCATTTCATATCTTGGATTTTAGCACCGTTTAGTTAGATTGTGATTTGACTTATGATGTGGAGCCAGTGGCAATTTTTGAGCGGCAGGTACGAAAATTGATATCAAAGGATATAACTTTTGTGAAAGTGCAGTGGAGAGGTCAGAACATGGAGGAGGCTACTTGGGAGACCAAGCGAGAGATGCGGATCAGATATCCACATCTATTTGAAGTTTCAGGTATGTTTCTAGACTCGTTCGAGGATGAACGTTTGTTTAAGAGGGAAGGAAATAACGACCCGACTGGTCGTTTCGTGAGTTATAGCCCCGTTTCCCCTATTTTTGTTTCCTTCTATGTTCCTCAGCTATATTTTATTATATTGTGTTGGTTGGTTCGGGTCCGGAGTAGTTTTGGTGTGGAATGAGACACTTATAGCCTGTTTGGCCAAGCTGGAGAATTCAGCTTATTTTGAGAAGTGCTTTTTTCAAAAGTGCTTTTGAAAAAAGTACTTTTGGAGAGAAGCAGTTTGTGTTTGGCTAATCAGTCTGAAAAACACTTTTGAGAAATAATTTGTGTTTGGCCAAGCTTTTTAGAA
>MU675483.1:101305-130285 GCA_026770625.1 Nicotiana glauca
TTGGTATATACTATATTTTGTTAGGGGTATTTTAGGTAAGAAGAAAAGTCAAAACTGCTTCTGCTTCTGCTTTTGGAAAGAAGCTACTTTTATCTGCTTCTCTGAAACTGTTTCTGCTTCTTCCCAAAAGTATTTTTTTTCCCCAAATAAGTATGGCCAAACACCTTAAGTTAGCAAAAAAAAGTACTTTTGGGGAAAAGAGCACTTCTGGCCTCCCAAGAAGCTTGGCCAAACAGGCTATTAGTCTCCTATTTAGAAGTTAAAGTTGGAAAAGTCAATCGGAAGTTAACTTATGAGTAAACGATATCGGATTGGGACTTTTATGGTTCGATAGCTCCATAAGGTGATTTTGGACTTGGAAGCGCGTATGGAATATGATTTGGAGGTCCGTGATAGAATTAAGTTTGAATTAGTGGAAGTTAGAAATTTGCCAATTTCGGTCGGCTGTGGAAATTTTTATATCCGGGTCAGAGTGGAATTTCGGAAGTTGGATTAGGTTCGTAATACTATTTGTGATGTGTGTGCAAAATTTTAGGTCATTCGGACAAGATTTGGTAGGTTTCGGCATCATTTGCGAAATTTGAAACTTTAGAAGTTCTTAGACTTGAATCTGAGAGGAATTTACTGTTTTGATGTTGTTTTAGTGTTCCGAAGGTTTGACTAAGTTTGAATGATGTTATAGGATGTGTTGGTTGAGGTCCTGAGGGTCTCGAGTAAGTTTTGGGTGGTTGACCGATCATTATTTGGCTATAGGAGTTAGCAGATTTTTAGTGTCAGCTGTATGTGGTCTTGGAAGTGCGGACTGCACAAAATTGGTGCCGACTGCACAAAATTGGTGCCGACTGCAGAGGTGCTATGCGGCCACGACAAAATTGTGTGGACCGTGGTGATGAGTGTGCGGCCGCAGTGAGCTTTTTGCGGACCATGAGAGGGAAATGGCTCAGCACCCGCCGCTGCGGGAGAATTTCGTGGACCGCACAGTAAAGGTTCAGAGAGCTATATAAGCAAGGCTTAGGATTTTATTCACATCTTGGATTTTGGAATATCGATTTAAGGCGATTTTTGAGAGTTTTTCAAGAAATTCATTAGGGTAAGTAGTTCTAACTCGGTTTTGGCTGATATTCATGAATATATCATTGAATTCATCATTCGATTCGTGATTTGGCATGGAATTTGGGAAAATTGGTGGAGTTTCATAAAATGAGTTTTGGGATTTGAAAGCCGATTCGAAGTCAAATTTGAGTGAAACTAGTATGGTTAGTCTCACAACCGAATGGGTTGTCAGATTTTGTGATTTTTGTCTTATTTTGAGACGTGGGCCTGGGGCCCGGCTTTTGAGTTGAGTTTTTGACTTTTGTCCTAAAGCTTAACATTTTCTTACGGGATTGATTCCTTTATCTTATGTTGATTGTATCAAATTGTTTATGGCTAGATTCGAGGCATTTGGAGGCTGGTTCGAGAGTCAAGGTCATCGTGAAGTAGGATTTTGATCGGTTTGAGGTATAAAACCCCAGATTTCATATCGTTTTACTATTTCTGGGTGACGCACATGCTAGGTGACTGTCGTGCACTATTAGGGATTGTGACTTGCCCCATCTTGTGGCAATTATAAAGTTGCATATTTGTTGAAACAATATGATACTTATGTGTTTTGGAAAACGCTTTTGTAAATTGGGCTGAATGCCATATTTTGGGCCTTGTACCAGAGCTATTGGACCATTAGTGGACTTTTTCTTACTATATTCTCACTTTTTTTTTTAAATTTAAAACCTATACTCAGTCATGTTATACTTATTGATTTCATAACTCAGTCATTATTGCTCTATTTTGATGCATATAAATGTTGTTTTAGGCTAAGTACCCTATTTTTACTGAGAGCCCGAGCGGCTTGAGAGGTTTGTGACTGAGTGAGGTTGAGGGCTTGATTTGTGAGGATATTTATGGGATCGGGCTGCATGCCGTAGCATGTTTTACTGATTTATGATTTAGTGAGGCCGAGGGCCTGATTGATTTATAGCAAGAGATGGCTTGTTATAGTGCTTGGGCTGAAGGAGCCCCTCCGGAGTCTGCACACCCCCAGTGAGCGCAGGTCCTATTGAGTGCGAGTGCCCGAGGGGCCGTATTTGAGTGATGGTGAGGTATGCCTGAGGGGATGTGTACGAGTGACTATGAGGTTTGCCCGAGGGGCTGTTTATGAGTGATGTTTTGCCCGATGGGCGGTTTATTATTTCATCATGTTTTTGCTCACTTTTCATTGAGCCTATTTGAGAACTGTTGAAAAATATCTTCAAATGATTTTACCGGAACTGAATTTAAACAAAATGATTTGATTTAAACTTTGATTTTAAAAGCCTATTGTATTTTTACTAAGATTTCGTGGTGTGATCCTTATATGCTTTATTGCTCGTCACTGCTTCTCAACCTTTATTTACTTTGGTTACTTACTGGGTTGACATACTCACGTTATCCCTTACACCTTGTGTGCAGATTTAGGCATATCATGACCCGGTAGCGGCTGTTGACTATTCCAGTTGTAGATCTTCTGGGAGTTAGCAAGGTAGTTGCTCGCGATCGTAGCCCTACTCTTCTCCCTCCTATCTTCCTATAGGTGTTTGTCATTACATTTCCATACTGTGTTAGTCTCATTTTTTTTGGACAGATTGTAGTAGATGCTCATGACTAGTGATACCCTGATGTCGGGCTTTTCTTTCCCCACTTTCGTTATTCTAGATTTCTTTATTAAGTTTTACTACTAAATAACTTGAATTTATCTTTGAAAATGAAATATCGTGTTGTTTTTGGTAAAGAGTAGGCTTTTCTGGTACCACGATAGACACCATCATGACACGGTAGTTTGGGTCGTGACAATAACCTTTTCCCATACCTCATATTCATATAATATACACGTGTATAGTTCCATCTAGTCATGGGTCAATGTACATGTATAAATGAATGCAATGCATAAGAAGTAAGTCAATAAGATCTTTCCGGATGTCATAATATCAATATGCCTTCGGTTAATATCATAAAATAAACTTTATCAACTTACGTATATTCTGAGACCCGTGAACAAATGATATAATAATAGGACATATGGGGAATCAAGAACATAGGCACCCCTAGTACTTCTTTGAATAAAGTCATTTATGAAAGTTCCGCATCTGCACTTTTTATTTGTATTTTGTGGATCATTCCAAAAGGAATGAAGGGATAGCCTTTACATTCCTTAACTCCATCAAGTACTTAATACATTCCAAGCAATTCTTCTAAAAACTTAACACAATATACCATAGCATACGGAGATCCAAAATCAGTGTTGAGCAAAGGTTAAGTCCGCAACATAAACTAGTAGCTCATTTACGTAAATTTGGGCAGCATCTCCCCTGTAACAAGAGCCTCCTCTAACACCATATACCAACAACAATGACAAGAGCAATCCATCAGTACATAATTTTCAATAACAAGACACCATATAATAACAAGTCACAACTACTTCACGACGAGCGACAAACTCCAATTGGAATCCATATACCCCATATCACCCCTTATAGACTTCTTACTTTAACTTAGTAGGATCATTAACATAATAATGAAGTCATTCATCAATGATTCCAGCCTTATACCATATATTTATAACAAATAAAATAATCCACAACTCTAATTATCCTCAGTTAGCAACTTTATTCACTAATTCATCTCTAGTCCATCCATTTAACTTAATCTATGTCAAGATAACCTTAAGCACATACAACAACAACAACAACAACAACCCAGTATAATCCCACTTAGTGGGGTCTGGGGAGGGTAGTGTGTACGCAGACCTTACCCCTACCTTGGGGTAGAGAGGCTGTTTCCAAATAGACCCCCGACATCCTTCCCTCCAAGAACTTCCCACCTTGCTCTTGGGGAGACTCGAACTCACAACCTCTTGGTTGAAAGTGGAGGTTGCTTTCCATCAGAGCAACCCCTCTTGTCGAGAACATACAAGAACAAAGTATACATACCTCCCATAGTAGGTTCAACTTCAAATCCAAGTTACATTTAGCTTATAACATCCCTTAGTGGCAATACAACACCATAAATGAGACTTAAGATAATATTCACTTCCAATCTCAAGTTGCATATGTTTCTTTTATCTATTCACTTGGTCAACATATATACATGCATAACTTAAGATAATAACATCTCTACCCCTTTCAAGGGTTATCTTGTAATCTTCATCCAAATAACTTAACCAACACATAGATAAGATTAATCCCAAGAAATAGTGTGTTATACATACCTTACATAATCTGGAAAAACTCGAACCAAAGCTTCCCTTATCTTACAAGCACCCTTACTCACATCACAATACCATAGCGACTCTTCTTTTCACTTAGGCTAACTATGATGTTGGATTATGGTGTATTTACTTGGAACTTATTTGGAGCCTTTGGGGAACTGTTTTGGAGGGTTTGGAGAGTTTGAGTCTGGAAGGAGGATGAAAAATGAGCAAAGCTCATCGCAATAACGAGATAAGAATAAGTGAAGGTCGGACCCCGACCAAGTGGGTCCCATAGTGGCTTCCTGTACTGTCTCACAAAAACGTAAATATCTCTCTACACCGATGTCGTATTGACGAACGGTTTTAAGAGTTAGAAACTAGACAAATGGGGATTTAATCCCTTATAAATATGTCCCTGTAACTATCAATATATTGGGAGAAAACTGCCTCGCAACTGGCCTATAGACCTGCCATTTTCTCCCAAGTGCAGCGATGTAACTTGGCGACCCTACTTTAAAAATCCATATTTCTATACCCCGATATCGTACGAATAAATGGTTTAGACCATTGGAAACTAGGTTCCAATACCTTAATTTTGGTATTATATATGTACCAAAATGACATCATAAAGCTTACGAATTTAATTTCTCAAAACAACTCATTATAAGGCAAATCTTAACTCGATTTTTCCGCAACTTAAATCCGATTTTTCCCAAACTTTATATTTTATATGTAAACATCATATATAGTAATATCATAACTTTAAAATTATTTAAATCATGATTGACATGTCTCATATTCATCTTAACTTACTTAAGACTTCGGCAAACCTTTCTTATCCTTTTAGAAGGATTCTGTCCTTTTTGAGCTTACATTAGATAATACTATAATGACAGTGACATTTCAAGTATAGGGTGTAACAAAATTAATTCACTTTATATACTTTTAAATAGGATCCATTTTTAAGCTTACACCAATTGACTTACGCACACTTTCACGTACAAAAACATGGGGTGTAACATCATCCCCCCCCTGGAACATTCGTCCTCAGATGATGACTGATGCGCACTCATTACTTATGTCTCTTATGAATACTTTAATATTGTCCTTTTCCATCTAGGCAACTATTCTGTTAATAAATCCAAAGTCCAGGGCATCCCCCCTTTAGGCTTCTTTCTCACACCATGACTCATGGTTAAAATTCTTCTAATCTCGTAACTATTGCTACCTTATTTCATGCAGCACGTATGATTCTGACCTTGTATATGTGCCTACACGGCTCTTATCTCATTTTTCCATTATCTTTTAGCCAATCTCTAGGCCTCACATTGTGAACATATACAGTACTATGACAAGCTGTCCCTATGGGCATCTATAGGTGTACTAAATTTCTTCGCTCGGTACTTTGTAAAACTTACGACTATTGATATATCTTGTTTCATAGCCTCAATTATCTATTCTTATGGCTTTAATACAACTAGGTAGGTCATACAATACCATAATTCTTACTTAAGTTTATTATTACCGAGGTCTGCTACCCAACTCTAGGTTACCCTATCGCTTCTTATCCTATATGTGTAAATCTAAGTCCTTTCATGCTTCCTCATTACTATTCATCTAAATAATGACGACCTAATATCATCTCATATTTTTTAAATTGTATACATCCATTGTTGATTCACCTAATCTCGATCCATAATCTACCACTAATAACTTGAAACCTCCTATGCAATACATTCTTACTAGGGCGCAAGTTGCATCAGGGAACATTTGAAGTGATTTGCCTAATCCACCTAAGGACGATACTATACTTTAATAGCCGTATTTCATATCACCCCAACTTGATTCATCTTATGGGGGTATTCTAGTCTTTTGCAATTCATTAAATCCCTTTTCTTTAAAATCATTACTCAATTAAAGGCCTAAACGTCATCCTCTTATCTATCACCATTACACCGTTGTTCTAGTACCATGGCAGAATTTCATCTCTTCTAATTGCTCCTAGTCTTAGACTCCTCTGAGTTTATTCACCTGTACCGACCATTCTATAACTTACAAAAACCATCAACTCTCTTGTTTTGATGGGCTTAATCCCAAAACCTTACCTATTCTTCTCACCTTTTCACTCACCTTTTCTTATCCTTACTCCTATCTTCCTAAAACCTTATCGCTCTATGATACTTTTGCTTACAACCTACACATTTCTATTTATATTACTCGTAACCTTCAACTAACATGCTAGAACCATAGATTTCCTTTCGTGCCTTCTTAGTTGTCTTTAAATGTAAGCAATTACTATTCCTCACTGTTTTGGCTTCGTATTTGTACTAAGTCATGATATATTCTACTATTCTCACAACTCAACCATCTTTACTCTTTTTTTAATATTTAAATGATATTTTGGGCTCAGCATCATGTTTTACTATTGCCCGAGTGACTTGAGAGATTCTGGCTAAGTAAGGTCGAGGGCCTGTGTTATGAGGATACTATAGGATCAGGCTAGGTTCCGCAGTAGTATTATACTGATTCATAATTATGAGGTTGAGAGCCTAATTTGTTATGCCATGAGGTAGCTTGATATAAGGTCGAGAGCCTATTTGATTATGCCACGAGATGGCTTGTTATTGCACTTGGGCCGTAAGGGGCTCCTCCCGGAATTTGTATACCTCTAGTAAGTGCAGGTACCTAGTGTGAGATGTGCTGTAGCCCGAGGGGTTGATGTTGTTCTATGTTATTGCCTGAGGGGCTGATACGAGTGATTGTGAGATAACCCGAGGGGCTGATTCTGTTGGTATTTTGCCCAAGGGCTGTTTTTTTGTATCTATCTTTTCTCCCTATTTTAGTTCACTCATTTAAACTGCTAAAATATGTTTTAAAGATGGTTTTACTGAACTAAGGTATTTCTACGAGCTTTTACTATTTTATTGTATTGTTCTGGTTTTATACGGCCTCGTTGTAGCATTTTGTTGTGTTTAACGTGTTTTATTATAGCTCAGTTGGCTTTACTTTTGTTACTTACTGAGTTGGCATACTCACATTACTCCCTGCACCCTGTGTGCAGATTCATGAGTCTTGGGTTATGCAAGCGATGGCTGATTTGCTTCCACCGCAGGCTTGTTTGGAGTTGACTAGGTAGCTGCTCGACGTTCCCAGCCCAGTTCTTCTCCTTCCTATCCTTATTTTCCTTTGTACAAGCTTTGTATTGGACTATGTGGTCTCTTCATACTCTTATATGGATATTTAGATGCTCATGACTGGTGACACCCCAATGTCGGGCTGTGTTGTTTTCGCATTGTTCTATTCCACTCTTTATTTTGGGATTTATAGTTTATTTATGCTTTAAGTATGAATTAATATATCTATTTAATTGATTTGAGGGTTTGTGTCGGCTGGCCTTGTTTTACGATAGGCGCCATCATGATCGGGTCCGGTTTAGGGCCGAGACAAGTGGTATCAGAGCCTAGGTCACATTGGTCTCATGAGTCATGAGCAGGTTTAGTAGAGTCTCACGGATTGGTGTGGAGATGTCTGTATTTATCCTCAGGATGTTGCAGAACTTTTAGGAAAACTTCATATTCCTGAAATTCTGGTCGCGCGAATCTGTTGATCTGAGTACTAAACTTCTATTATTCTATACTCTCACAGATGGTAAGGACATATGCTACTGGTTAGGATGGACGACCGCCAGTACCACCAGTTAGGGTCACTAAAGGTTGAGGACACGGTCGAGGTCGTGGTAGGGGCAGGGGTGTAGCCCAACATCAGCTAGGGCAGCACCTGCAGATCAACCAGCCGCCCCAATTCATGACCATGTCCTAGTTGTCGGCGCTCCAGCAACACCAGCTTAGGCACCAACTGTACCCATTGTGATTCCAAGTATTCAAGAGGCCCTGACCCAGATTCTATCAGTATGCACTGGCCTAGCTCAGGCGGTCTCAGTTACTACAATCACATTTACTTCTCAGGCCGGGGGAGGCACTCAAACTTCCGCCGCTCACACACTTAAGCAGGTTCTGTAGGGACTTCAGACACCAGAGGCACCTCCAGCTCAGGCGGTTGCAGTTGTTTAGGACTATATAGCTCCTGCTATTCCAGAAGATGAGCATCGTAGGTTGGAAATGGTTGGTAGATTTCAGCCTCTGACTTTCAGTGGTACGAAGGTCGAGGATGCCCAGGGTTTCTTGGACAAGTTTCAGAGGATTTTTCTTACAAAGAGTATTCTAGGGACCAACGGGGTCGCATTTACTACTTTTCAGTTTTCTAGAGCTACCTTTCACTCCGTGGGAGGCTTATGAGAGGTGTAGGCCTATTGGTGCAACACCCATTACCTGGTAGCAACTCTCTATTCTCATTTTGGAGAAGTATATGCCACAGTTTCGTAGAGAGAAGCTGCGTAGGAAGTTCGAGGGGTTGCGTCAGGAGATATGACTGTGATACCGTATGAGTGAGGTTCTCAGAGTTAGCTCGTCATGTTGTTTGGTTGGTTCCTATGGAGAGTGAGAGGATTAAGAGGTTCGTTGATGGCCTCATGTATCGGCTTTGGATTCTTATAACCAGGGAGAGGGTGTCTGGTGCTACTTTTGAGGAGGATATTGACATTGCTTGCGAGATTCAGTCAGATCTTCACCAGAAGCAAGATTAGAAGGAGACCAAGAGGCCTCGAGGATCTGGTAGTTACGATGGTGCTCCTTCAAGAGGTCAGTTTCAGCACGACAAAGGCCGTCCATTCAGGCATGCTCTGTCAGCTCGCCCAGGTTATCGTGGGGCATCATCGAGCTAAGGTTCTCACAGTTCTCATCACAGCCATTCATCACTCAATTCCCATCCAGCGCAAAGTCCGTCCCATGCTCCATCAGTTCAGGGCTCTTCTATGCCATGTATATCTACTAGTCATTCCGGTGCTAGGGGTTCCCTTCAGTCCCCGTCTCCAGCACCAGGGAGTTGTTATAATTGTGGAGAGTTGGGTCACATATAGAGGCAGTGCCCTCATCTTCTTGGGGGTTCATCTCAACAGAGGAGTCAACCATCATCGTCAGCGCCAGTTACTTCACCACTACCCATACACCCAGTTAGGATGAAGGTCAGTCAGCTAGGGGTCACCATAGAGGGGGAGGTCGATCAGGTGGCGGCCAGGCCCATTTCTATACACTTCCAGCCAGACCCGATCCTATTTCTTCAGATGTTGTGATTACAGGTATTCTCTTAGTCTTCCATAGAGATTCCTCTATGTTATTTTATCCTAGTTCCACTTTTTCATATGTGTCATCCTATTTTGCTCATTATTTGGATAAACCCTATGAGTCTCTTATTTCATCCATTCATGTATCTAATCTGTTGGGCGATACTGTTATTGTGGACCATGTGTGGTGACTATTGGGGATCTGAGGACCCGAGTAGACATGTTATTGCTTTGTATGGTGGACTTTGATGTGATATTGGTCATGGATTTGCTATCTCTATGTCGTGCTATTTTGGACTATCATGCTAAGACAGTGACATTGGCTATGCCGTGTGTGCCACAGATTGAGTAGCGAGGTTCGACTAATTTTGTCCCTAGTAGGGTGATTTCGTTCTTGAAGGCCCAACGAATGGTTGGGAAAGGTTGCCTTTTATACTTAGCCTTTGTGAGGGATGTCAGTACAGAGACTTCTAATATTGATTCTGTTCCTGTTGTGAGGGATTTTCCCGATGTATTTCCTACAGACCTGCCAGCATGCCACCAGATAGGGATATTGATTTTGGTATTAATCTGGTGCTGGACACTCATCCCATTTCTATTCCACTATATTGTATGGCACCAGCGGAGTTGAAGGAGAAGCTTTAGGAACTCTTTGATAATGGGTTTATTCAGCCTAATGTGTCGCCTTGGGGTGCGCCTATTCTATTTGTAAAGAAGAATGAAGGCACGATGAGGTTATGCATTGATTACAGGCAGTTGAAAAAAGTAACAATCAAGAACAAGTATCCTTTGCCTCGTATCCATGATTTATTTAACCAGCTTCAAGGAGCGAGGGTATTCTCCAAGATTGATCTTCGTTTAGTTTATCACCAGTTGAAGATCATGGACTTAGATATTCTTAAGACAACTTTCAGGACCCAATATGATCATTATGAGTTCCCGGTGATGTCTTTTGGGCTGACCAATTCCCCAGCAACATTCATGCATTTGATGAATAGCGTGTTTCGGCCTTATCTCGACTCGTTTGTGATTATTTTCATTGATGATATTCTGGTGTATTCACATAGTCAAGAGGAGCACGCGGAGCATTTGAGAGTTTGTGTTACAGATATTAAGAGAGTATAGGCTTTATGCAAAGTTCTCCAAGTGTGAGTTTTGGCTGATTTTAATGGCATTCTTGGGGCATGTGGTGCCTAGCAATGGTGTTTAGGTTGATCCGAAGAAGATAGAGGCGGTTCAGAGTTGGCCCAGACCGTCCTCAACTATAGAGATTCACATCTTTCTTAGTTTGGCCGGTTATTACCACCGGTTTGTTCAGGGATTTTCATCTATCGCATCGCCCTTGACCAAGTTGGCTCAAAAGGGTGCTTCGTTCAGGTGGTCGGATGAGTGTGAGAAGAACTTTCAGAAGCTTAAGTCAGCCTTGACCACGTCTCCCGTATTGGTTTTGCCATCAACTTCAGGTTCATATACCATGTATTGTGATGCTTTGAGAGTTGGTATTGGGTGTGTGTTGATGCAAACTGTAGAGTTATTGCTTATGCTTCTTGTCAATTGAAGCCCATGAGAAGAACTACCCTGTTCATAATTTGGAGTTGGCTTCCACTGTTCACGCATTGAGGATTTGGAGGCATTATTTGTATAGTGTGCCTTGTGAGGTGTTAACTAATCATCGTAGCCTCCAGCAGTTGTTCAAGCAGAAGGATCTCAATTTGAGGCAGTAGAGATGGTTGGAGATGCTAAAGGACTATGATATCACTATTTCGTACCATCCAGGGAAGGACAATGTGGTGGCCGATGGCTTGAGTAGGAAGGCAGTGAGTACAGAAAGTTTGGCATATATTCCTATTGGGTAGAGACCTCTTGCATTTGACATTTAGGCCTTGGCCAATCAGTTTGTGAGGTTTGATATTTCGAAGACCAGTCGGGTATTGGCTTCTGTGATTTCTCAGTTTTCCTTATTTGATCGCATCAGATAGCACCAGTATGACAATCCTCATTTTCCTATCCTTAAGGACAGAGTTCAGCATGACGATGCCAGATATATGACTATTGGTGATGATATGGTATTGAGGATGTATGGACGGATATGCGTGCCCAATGTGGATAGGCTTCAAGAGTTGATTCTAGAGGATTGTAATTGTTCGCGGTATTCTATTCATCCGAGTGCTACAAAGATGTATCAGGATCTGAGACAACATTATTAGTAGAGGAGAATGACGAAGGACATGTGGTATTTGTAGCTTGGTGTCTCAATTATTAGCAGGTAGAATATGAGAATCAGAGTCCGGGTGGCTTGCTTCACCAGATGGATATTCCAGAGTAAAAGTGGGAGCGAATCACCATGGACTTTGTAGTTGGGCTCCCACAAACATTGAAGAAGTTAAATGCTATTTGGGTGATTGTGCATCAGCTGGCCAAGTTAATGCACTTCTTTCCTGTGTGTACTACCTATTCTTTAGAGCGGTTGACAGAGATCTATATTCGGGAGATTGTTCGTTTGCATGGTGTACCAGTTTCCATCATTTCAGATAAGGGCACTCAGTTTACTTCACAGATTGGAGGTCTGTGCAGTGAGAGTTGGGTACTCTGGTTGAATTCAACATAACTTTTCACCCACAGACGAACGGGCAATCCGGGTGCACTATTTAGATATTGGAGGACATGTTGCACCCTTATGTCACTGATTTTGACGGGTCATGGGATCAATTTCTACCACTCACAGAGTTTTCTTATAACAACAGTTACCAACCGAGTGTTCAGATGGCTCCATATGAGGCTTTGTATGGGAGGCGATGTAGATCTCCAGTTGGTTGGTTCAATCGAGGTGAGGCTAGGCTATGGGTACAAACATAGTGCAAGATGGTTTAGACAAGGTGAAGGTGATTCAGGAGAAGCTTTGTATAGTGCACTCGAGGCAAAAGAGTTATGGTAACAGGAAGGTTTGGGATGTGTCCTACATGGTTGGTGAGAAAGTTCTATTCAAGGTTTCGCCCATAAAGGGTGTGATGAGATTTCGGAAGAAGGGTAAATTGAGTCCTCAGTTTATCGAGCCTCTTGAGGTGCTTCGGATGATTGGGGAGGTGGCTTATGAGCTTGCCTTGCCACCCACCTTATCGAGTGTGCATCTGGTATTTCATGTTTCTATGCTCCGGAAGTATATTGGTGATCCATCTCATGTTTTAGACTTCAGCACGGTTCAGTTAGATGATGATTTGACTTATGATGTGGAGCCATTAGCTATTTTGGAGCATTATGTTTGAAGGTCTAGGTCAAAGGATATAACTTCGGTGAAATTGCAGTGGAGAGGTCGGCCCATGGAGGAGGCTACCTGGGAGACCGAGCGACAGATGCAGAGAAGATATCCTCACCTATTTGAGGCTTCAGGTATATCTCTTGACTCATCCAAGGACGAATGTTTGCTTAAGAGGGGGAGGATGTAATGACCCGGTCGGTCATTTCATGAGTTACCACTTCGTTTTCCCCATTTCTACTTCTTATTGTCTTGTTCAACTATATTAAGTATTATCGGGTTGGTTGGCTCGTGTTTGGAGAGGTTTTGGTAAGGTTTGAGACACTTAGTCTCTTTTGAGTAAGCTTAAGTTGGAAAAGTCAACCGGATGTTGACTTATGTGAAAAACGGCTCGGATGTGAGTTTTGATGGTTCAGATAGCTTCGTGAGTGATTTGGGACTTAGGAGCGTGATCAGAATGTGTTTTGGGGGTCCGGAGGAGATTTAGGCTTGAATTGGCAAAATTTAAATTTTGGTGTATTCCGGTTTATAAGTGAGATTTTGATATAGCAGTCGGAACAAAATTTTGGAAGTTAGAGTTGGTTCATTGTGTCATTTGTGATGTGTGTGAAAAATTTCAGGTCATTCGAATGAGGTTTGACAGACTTTTTGATCAAAAGCGGAATTTTGAAAGCTTTTGGAATATTTAGGCTTGAATCCGATGCAAATTTGGGGTTTTGATGCTGTTTTGAGCATTCTGAACGATGGAAAAAGTTTGAATGTTGTTATGGGATATGTTGGCATGTTTGGTTGAGGTCTCGAGGGCCTCAGGATGGTTTCAGATGCTTGACGGAAGAGTTGGAGCTTGAATGATGCTGCAGAATTTTCTGTTCATGTTGTTTCCGCACCTACGGATTGGGGACCGCAGGTGCGACGCTGTAGATGTGACCGAGAGTGTGGAGTGCAAGATCCATATAAGCATGAAGTTGAGCGCACCTGCGATGGTGTAGGTGCGGTTATTTGACCGCAAATGCAGTTTGTGCGGCATTCCTGGGCCAAAAAGTATATAAACCCTCATTCACGATTTTCAGCCTTTCTTTATCATTTTAAATCGATTTTTGAGCTTTTTTGGGGATTTTGAAGAGGGAATCCAAGTGAATTGCATTGAGGTAAGATTTTTGAACATAAAACCCGTTCCTATGGTGTTATTTCATTGATTATGCTTGAAATTTATGGAAATTTGTGGGTAAATATTGAAGAAGCTAGGGCTTGAAATTAGAGAATTTTGATTAAGGATTTGAGGGGCCATTTGTTGCCGGATTTTGGTATTTTCAGTATGTATGGACTAGTGGGAGGATAAGCAGTTTATTGATGTAATATTTATTAGGTTTCGAGATGTAGGCCTGTGGGTCGGGTTTGGTTAATTTTGGGATTTGTGTTGTAATTTGATTATTTTCACATGGGCTTCGTTCCTTTAGCATATTTTGACATCATGATTCTTATTTTGGATAGATTCGACGCGAGTTGAAGTCGAGGCGAGAGGAAAAGGCATCGCGGGCTATTGTTTGGATTGGATAGAGGTAAGTAATGATTGTAAATGCTGTCCTGAGGGTATGAAACCCCGAATTTCACATCGTTGTGCTACTTTGAGGTGACACACATGCTAGATAACGAGTGTGGGGTCGTGCGCTATTGGGGATTGTGACTTAGTCCATTCTGTATGACTGTTAAAGCACGTATTTGATTGCAAACTGTTTGCTATCATTGTGTTTTGGAAAGTATTATCATGTTTTGACTGAATGCCATATTTAGGCCTCGTGCAAACTGTTTTGGACCCATAAGGGATTTTTACTACTATTCCTCACTATTTTGACTTCATTTTTGTACTCAGTCATGCTATATTCTACTGTTTTCACAACTCAACCATCTTTATTCGCTTTTTTGATATTTTAAATGATATTTTTGGCTGATCATCATGTTTTACTATTGCTCGAGTGGCTTGTGAGATCCTGAATGAGTAAGGCCGAGGGCCTGTGGTATGAGAATACTATAGGATCGGGCTGCGTGCCGCAACAGTATTATACTGATTCATGATTATGAGGCCGATGGCCTAATTTGTTATGCCACAAGGTGGCTTGATATGAGGCCGAAAGCTAGTTTGATTATGCCACGAGATGACTTGTTATTGCGTATGGGACATAAGGGGCCCCTCCCAGAGTCTGTACACGCCTAGTAAGCGCGGGTACCTAGTGTGAGATGTAATGTATACCGAGGGGCTGATGGTGTTCTGTGTTATTGCCCGAGGGGCTGATGTGAGTGATTGTGAGATATCCCGAGGGGCTAATTCTATTGGTATTTTGCCCGAGGGTTGATTTTTTGTATCTATCTTTTTTCCCTTTTTTCATTCACTCGTTTAAACTGCTAAAAGATGTTTTAAAGTGGTTTTTACTAAACTAAGGTGTTTTTACGAGCTTTTACTATTTTATTGCATTGTTTTGGTTTTATATTGGCCCATTGTAGCATTTGATGTGTTATACGTATTTTCTTATCGCTTAGCTACCTTTACTTTTACTACTTAGTGATTTGGCATACTCACCTTACTCCATACACCCTGTGTGTAGATTCAGGAGTCTCGGGTCATGCAAGCAAAGGCTAACTTGATTCAACCGCAGGCTTGTTCGGAGTTGACTAGGTAGCTGCTCGGCGTTCGCAGCATAGTGCTTCTCCTTCCTATCCTTATTTTCCTTTGTACTAACTTTATATTAGACTATGTGGTCTCTTCATACTCTTAGATGGATGTTTAGATTCTCATGAGTGGTGACATCCCGATATTGGGTTGTGTTGTTTCCACATTGTTCTATTCCACTGTTTATTTTGGGATTTATAGTTTATTTATGATTTAAATATGAATTACTATAATTGTTTAATTGATTTGGAGGTTTGTGTCAGCTTGCCGTGTTTCACAATAGGCGCCATCACGATGGGTCCGATTTAGGGTCATGACAATATTCAATCTCTTACCAACTATCTTTCTGAATGTAGGTATCGTTTTAATTACGAATAAAATAAAATTTAGGAGTTTGAATTCTTACAACTGAGCTCTACCACGTGATCTAATGTAAGAAGAAAAATTAACAATGCTAAATTCCTTGTAGCCTCATGCTTATAAGTGTGGTGCACAACACACCCATAAACAATACTCTACTAGACACGACTTGTAGATTCCCTAGGACAGAACTGCCGTGATACCATTATTTTCACTACCCAAATCGATGATCTGCGACTGTCACCCGATGCCTTAACTAACCAGTACCAATGTAACATATTTTTTCCTTATCATACCATCATGAGTAAATGGGCTAGAAGGGCCATCACGAGATAACCACAATAAAACATAAGGGAGTAACAGACATATGAAAACCCAACATGATATAGAAACTTATACATGTGACATACAGGCCTATAAAGCCGACATGATCATTTACATACTCAAAACATAGGCCAATGAGGTCATACACGTATCAATATGCACGATATCAGTATACAAGCCTCTATGAGTATATAAACATCATAATGGTTGGGACATGGCCTGCTATACCAATCAATATATGTCGAAATCATACTGATCATATAGGCAACTTTGGAGCAAGTGGAGTACACCAACACCTTCCGCTGAGCTGATATATTTGGACATATACCAATCAATTTATGTCCAAATCATACTAGGAGGACAGTCAACCTATCTATCGAGACCTTCAGACATGAAACGCAATGTCCCAAGGAAAAAGAGATGTCAGTTCAAATAAAGTACCGAGTATGTAAGGAATGAAAGTAGTATATAAAAGAAATAAAAGAAATAAAAGAAAGATGGAGTAACGAACTTAAACTGTAATTCTGAATTGGTACGCGAATCATTAAAAATTTATAATTCCATGCATGTGCGTATAAATATCATACCATGCATAGGTATATGCCTACATAACATCATCAAGCCTCTGAGGGAATCCTATCATATCATCTCAATCACTCTGGGCAAAATCATCAACGTATATTAGCTAATCAGGTGGTGGTGTGTATATAACACCATAACCTTTTCCCATACCCCACATACATATAATATACGTGCATATAACACCATCCGGTCATGGTTTAATATACATGTATAAATGAATGCAATGCATAAGAAGTAAGTCAATAAGATCTTTATGGATGTCATAACATCAATATGCCTTCGATTAATATCATGAGATAAACTTTATCAACTTACGCATTTTCTAAGACCCATGAACAGACGATATAATAATAGGATATATGGGAAATCAAGAACATAGTCATCCCTAGTACTTCTATGAATATAGTCATTTATGAAAGTTTCACATTTTCATATTTCGTTTGTATCATATGGATCATGCCAAAAGGATAGAAGGGATAGCCTTAACTTACCTTAACTCCATCAAGTCCTTAATACCTTCCAAGCACTTCTTCAAATAACGCAAATCAATCTACTATAGCATAAGGAGATTTAAAATCAGTGTTGAGTAAAGGCTAAGTCCGTAACTTAAACTAGTAGCTCGTTTATGTAAATTTGGAAAATATATCCTCTACAATAAGAGCCTCATACAATATCATATACCAACAATAGTGACCAGATCAATTCAACCATAAATAATTATATTAATAACAAGACACCATATAACAACAAATCACAACTACTTCACGACGAGCGGCAAGCTCCAATTGGAATCCATATACCCCATATCACCCCTTATAGACTTCTTAATTTAACTTAATAGGATCATTAACTTGATAATGAAGTTATTCATTAATGATTCCATCCTTATACCTTATATTTATAACAAATAAAACAATCCACAACTCCAATTATCCTCAATTAGCAACTTTATTCACTAGTTCATGTCTAGTCCATCCATTTAACTTAATCAATGTCAAGATAACCTTAAGAACATACAAGAACACAATATAAATACCTCCTACGATAGCTTCAAGTTGAAATCCAAGTTATATTTAGCTTATAACACCCTCAATGGAAATACAACACCATAGATAAGACTTAAGATAATCTTTACTTCCAATCTCAAGTTTCTTATGTTTCTTTTATCAATTAACTTGATCATTATATATACATGCATAACAATATAAATTATAGAATAATAAAGTTATTTTCCCCATTTTCCTGCCACAAAAACTATATATATATATGTCGCACCCCTGTTGGCCCAAGAACAGGTAAAGTTTTGAAGAATGACAAATGAACTCAGTCATGGACCAGGTACATCATGTAAAGCTCAATCATAATTTACCTACATATGTGAGATACACATGAAGGAGATAAGTCCTACTGATCAAGCAACAATATCTCCTGATCTGATCGAAAAGGTTGCATAATTGGATAAGGGAAGAAAGTCTCCTTATATGAAGAGAACAGAATCTAGATAAAGATAGTGTTGTAGTTTAAGATGTTCAAGGACTCAACTACAATAGAAGATCAGCAATTGAGTTCCAATCAAACTCTGTTTACTAACCTATTAAAAGATAGTGATTGTTCTTTTTTACAAGATTGCACAAACGCAGAAGTTAAACTAAATTGAGAGCAAAAGTGCAAGGTGATTTTGCAACCAATTTATGTAAGATTTGAGTGTGCACTCCTGAATCTACTTAAACGAGATAGAAGAACCAATTCCATAGTGTCTTTCTTTTATTCTAGTTCAATTGTAGTAGGTGATTTATAATTGTACCTTTCAACTTTCATAGAAGCAATTATATTAGGTATTTAGAGTTTTCAAGTTAGAGTTAACTTGAAGTTATCGCAGCAGTTGAGGCTGTGAGCTACAATGGGTTTAGAGGTAATCCTTAGGTTTACAAAGAGTTTTTATAAATGTTGTTTTGGCTTAGTGATTTTTGTGGAATTTTGGGAAAATCCTATTGAGTAGTAGGTCGTGGTTTTTTCACCTTTTGAGCCAGGTGTTTCCACATAAAAATCTTTGTGTTCTTTATTTTATGTACTTATTATTCCCCACACAGTAGTAGTTAGAACACCTAGAAGAACCAGGTTCTTCTGGAGAGAAAATTGAGCACTACACAAATCACCCCCCTCTTGTGTGACATTGACATTTAAAACATCAATTGGTATCAGAGCGGGTTATCCTTGAAGAGGTAACACCTTCGGAAAAGATCAACATGAGTGCACCCCTGGGAACTGGGAAGGGAAATCCACTGCTAGGCCTCCACTCTTCAATGGTCAGTACTATTCTTGGTGGAAGAACATGATGATGGATCACATCATAGGAGAAGACTATGAACTCTGGGACATAGTCACTGATGGTTGTCTAGCAACCACAAAGTAGAATGCTGAAGGAGTGGAAGTGCCAAAGACAAGAGCTGACTGCACAACTGAAGATATGCAGAAGTGGGAGAAGAATGCCAATGCCAAGAAATAGCTTGTGTGTGGATTAGGTCCAGATGAGTACAGTAGAATTCAAAGTTGTACCACTGCTAAGGAAATCTGGGACACTTTACAAGTGGCTCATGAAGGAATACCTCAAGTGAAGAGGTCCAGAGGAACACTGCTATATTCTCAATATGAGAATTTCACTATGAAGTAAGGAAAAACCATCCAAGGGATGTATACACGGTTCACCACATTGACAAATGAACTTAAGTCTATTGGAAGGATTATTCTTGAAGAAGACAAAGTTGAGAAGATTTTGACAAGGGTTCTACCAGTTTCTTGGGAAAGCAAAATTACTGCGATTCAGGATTCAAAGAATATTGCTACCCTCAAGCTGGATGAACTAATTGGAAACCTTACTGCCTATGAACTAAGAAGGCAAACCATGAAAATGGATGCACCCAAGAAGGAAATAAGTCTGGCTCTCAGAATTGTTGAAGGTTCAGATCTAGAGGATGATGAAATGGCTATGATCACAAGAGACTTCAAAAAGTACCTGATGAGAGGAAAGTGTTCTTCAAGAGGAACAACGTTTAACAAACTAAGGGCTCATAAGAAACAGACTAATGAGGGTTGCTACAAATGTGATAAGACTGATCACATAATCAAAAATTGCACTCAATGGGAAATTGAGCGGAAGAATGAAAGGGCTGAATGAAGGAACATGAAGAAAGAACAAGTTTAACCAAAAAAGAATAAAGGATCAACAAAGGGTATGGTTGCCGCCTGGGGAAAAACATCAGATGAGGACTTAGAAGATGAAGCTGGAGATAAACAAACACTTATGGCCATCGGAGAATCAGATGATGAACAAGAGGTAAGTATTTTTCATCTCAAGGACAAGATTAAATTCCTGTCTAAAGAAAGGTTGTCTGAGCTACTGCTAGACTTCATTGATGAGTTTGAGATAATTAACAATGAGAAGGAAGAACTATCTAAGGAATGGGTGATCCTAAAAGCCAAGTGCAAAAACCTAGAGTCTAGGGCTAATGGGAGTGAAAGTAAAAATGCTAAGTTAAAGAACCAGGTTCTTGAACTTGACACTAGTTTCCTAGAACTCAGGTCTAAGAACTTAAAACTGAAATTAGGAACAGGAAAGAGGAAAGATGATCACACACATCTTACCCTAGAAGAAAACTTAGGAAAAATGAAAGATGAGATGTGTAGGAAGGATGAGCTGATAAGAGTATTAAAGGAAGATCTAGGGAAGATAAAACATGAACTAGATAGAACTTGCAAATGGAACAAGGCTTCTGATGCACTCTTCTGGCTACAAGAACATCATAGTAGCAACAATACAGGACTAGGCTATGGGACTCAAGCACCTAAGTGGGATCCTAAAAGCATGTACCTCACTCTTCTTGAGAACAAAATCTGCACAGACTGTGGCAAGACTGGCCATTACAAAAATGAATGTAATACAAAAGAAAAGGCCAGTCAAAAGAGAAAAGTTTTTGTTCAAGATAAAAATAGGCTGCCTGGGTAGGCTAGAAGGAATCTAATTTATCCCTTTGCCTATAGAAAGGAACCCAAACTAGTTTGGGTTCCTAAGACTAACCCCTGATTCCTTTTTGTAGGTCCAAGTGAAGGGAAGTAGCAAAATATGGTACATGGATAGTGGCTGCTCAAAACATATGGCTAGAAGTAAGAACCATTTCCTTTCACATGAGGACTTAAAGGGAGGTAATGTCTCATTTTGAAATGGGAAGAAAAGTGAGATTATTGGGGTTAGAAAGGTAGGTAATATAGACTCTCACTCCATTGAGAATGTCTACTTGATAGATGGCTTGAAATACAGCCTGATCAGTGTGTCACAACTGTGTGATAGAGGTAACCTTCTAGCATTCACCTCTACTAAATGCTTTGTGATTAACCTTACCACTGACAAGATTGTTTTGCAGGGAAAAAGAGTTAACAATATCTACATTGTAGATTTGTCTAATCTCTCAGAAAATTAACTAACCTGCCTAAGTGTACTGGATAGTAATCCCCTCCAGTGGCACAAAAGACTTGGTCATGTTAGTCTAAATCAGCTAAACTAATTAGTCTCTAAGGACTTGGTGATTGGGTTACCTAACGTGAAGTTCAAGGAAGACAAAGTTTGTGAGACCTGTGTAAGGGGGAAACAGGTAAGACCATCCTTCAAAAATAAGAAAATGGTAAGTACAACCAAGTCTTTGGAACTGGTCCATATGGATCTCTGTGGTCCAATGAGAACCATGAGCAGAAGTGGAAAGAAATAGGTAATGGTTCTTGTTTATGATTTTTCTAGATTTACCTGTTTCTAAAATCTAAAGATGAAGCATTTGACATGCTTACTGCCTTTGTTAGAAAAACTCAGAAACAATTAGGAAATCAACTTGCATCCATTAGGTCTAATCATGGAACTAAATTTGAAAATGCTAAGTTTGCTGAATTCTGTGATGAAAATTGTATAGATCATAACTTCTCTACCCCTAGGACTCCTCAACCAAATGGAGTAGTTGAAAGAAAGAACATGACTCTTGAAGACATGGCTAGGACTATGCTTCTTTCTAGTAAGCTTCCCCATAGCTTCTGGGCAGAGGCTGTAAACATTGCATGTTACATTATCAATAGATGCATGACTAGATCTCTTGTAGAGAAGACTCCCTAAGAGTTACTTAAAGGGAGAAAACCAAATGTAGCCCATCTTAGTACATTTGGATGTAAGTGCTTTGTGCACAATAATGGAAAAGACTCCCTAGGTAAGTTTGATCCCAGAAGTGATGAGGGAGTATTCTTGGGATATTCTTCACATAGCAAATCATATAAAGTGTTCAATAAGGGAACTTTGTGTGTAGAATAAAGTGTATATGTAGTATTTGATGAAACTAACATTCTTTCTGAGAGACAGGAACATGAAGATGAAGCCATTGGATTGGTAAAAGATTTGACCGAAGCCACAACACCAGTCAAAGTGGAACCAAAAGAAGGAACATGTGATGGAAAAAGTTCTTCCATTCAGAGCAAATTGACAGGGGGAACTAATCAAAGATGAGTTGAAATAAACCCCTAAAATAACCTATTTATGACCGTGTTCCTCCACAACAGGACATGGGAGAAATATCTAGTAGAAACCAGATGGTTGTGAAATATCACAAGTATCAAAGTTCTCATCCCATTGAGAACATAATCATTGATCCAAAATCTGGAGTCAAAACTAGATCACAACTAAAGAATCTGTGTGCTTTTGATGCCTTTTTATCTCTTATTGACCCTAAAAATGTTGTTGAGGCTTTGCAGGATGCAGATTGGGTCAGTGTAATGCAAGATGGACTCAATCAGTTTGAGAAAAGTGAAGATTGGCATCTAGTTCCAAGACCTAAGGATATATCAGTTATTGGTACAAAATGGGTCTTTAGAAACAAACTTGATGAAGATGGAACAGTTACAAGAAATAAGGCAAGACTGGTGGTCCAAGGCTATAGCCAAGAGGAGGGCATAGATTATGATGAGACTTTTGCTCCAGTTGCAAGATTAGAGGCAATTAGACTCCTTATAACGTTTGCAGCATACATGGAATTCACTCTTCATCAAATGGATGTCAAAAGTGCCTTCCTGAATGGCTACCTGAAAGAAGAAGTGTTTGTGAAACAACCTCTAGGGTTTGAGAGCAAGGAATGTCCTGAGCATGTGTATAAATTAAACAAGGCTCTCTATGGACTCAAGCATGCTCCAAGAGCATGGTATGGACGATTGTCCAAATTTCAGCTTGAACATGGCTACAAAAGAGGTAAAATTGATAGTACCTTATTCCTAGGGGAAAATGGCAAGGATATCCTTGTGGTACAAATATATGTTGATGACATAATCTTTGGGGTCATTACTAATAAGCTAAGTAAAGATTTTTCAAAACTAATAGGGAGTGAGTTTGAAATGAGTATGATGGGTGAGCTTAAATTTTTCTTAGGCTTACAGTTCAAACAAAGTCCAAATGGAACCATGATCCATCAATAGAAATATACAAAAGAGCTAATCAAAAAGTTTAAAATGGAAGAATCAAAGGGAATAGACACATCCATTGCAACTGCCACTAAATTAGATATTGATGAACCTGGTTCCTCAGTTGATCAAAAGTTGTATAGGGTAATGATTGGTTCACTCTTGTATCTTACTACTAGCAGACCTAACATTGTTTTCAGTGTAGTCTTTGTGCTCACTTTCAGGCTAATCCAAAAGAGTCTCACCTGATTGCTGTCAAGAGGATGCTAAGATATTTGAAAGGCACCACTAATCTGTGTCTTTGGTATCCTAAAGGTAGTAATTTCAATCTAGCAGGATATGCAGATGCTGATTATGCAAGTTTCCTAGTGGATAGGAAGATCATCTAAGGTATGGCACACTTCCTTGGTTCATGTGTTGTGTCATGGGCTACCAAAAAGCAAAATTCAGTGGCCTTATCTACTCTCTGAAGCTGAGTATGTTACTGCTGCTTCTTATTTTGCTCAATTGCTATGGATCAAACAACAATTGGTAGATTTTGGCATTGAAGTTAGTTGCATTCCTATATTCTGTGATAACACTAGTGCTATAAGTATGACATAGAACTATGTTCATCATAAGAGGACTAAGCACATAGATGTTAGACACCACTTCTTGAGAGATAACTATGAGACATGATTGATCTCCATAAAAATTTGTGCTACTAATAAACAAATTATTGAAATCTTCACTAAAGCACTGAGTAGAGAAAACTTTGAGAGGAACAAGTTGGAATTAGGGATAATTAAGATCACCTAATTGGTCAAGTACATAATGCACAATGAAAAAAATATAAAAAATGATTTTTTTGGCTAGGAATTCTAAACTTGCGGAAATATCTAGATTAATTCTTACTCAACTTCATACTTTGATTAGTATACTCCTGTGACATGTGTTTATATGACTCACTGATCTCTTACAAAATTTTCTCTATTATGGCATTTGAGGCATGACTAAGAGAGTTCTAAATGAAGAACTTGGTTCATCAGTATGGGTTCATATGAAAGCTCAAGTTTGTTTTCTATGCTCTGCACAATTAGAAAGATTAATAATTCAATCATGAGCAGAAGTCCTATACTTTTCAAATTCCTAGAAAATTCTATCCGTTAGTATTGAACTAGTTCTGTCCATCTAGAATTCTAAACCGTAATTTTTACCTAATATCTAGGGAAGCCAAATTGATCATTAAAATTTTGAAAATCCAGTTTGATTAGACTTCTATTTGATCCCTGAAAAAGCTACCATTACTTATTAAATATCTAATTCTCTCCAAATACACACCACTTGTCTAGCCTTCATCATAATTCCAAAACTATCAAAAACACTTCTTCACTTCCAATTGCACTTTTCTCCAAAATTCCCAAATTCTCTCATGAAACCAACAACCATGTCTAACCCACAAGATCATCTTGGAACTCCTCCACCACCATCTCCCTCAAACTCATTCTCATACACTCTACAAAGTGTATCTCCAAAACCTATGCTACGAAGGCAGAAAAGTCTCGCTAAAAAAACTGTATTATCTGGGGCTCTGAGGAAGTCTTTAAATGAAAGGTTGAAAGCAAGCCAAGTGAAAGAAAGCCCAGCTCAAAATTTCAACTCTAGCTTTGAGTCCGAATCCTTTCAATCTGTGACTGAGGGTGAAGGACATGAGTCTTCTGACACAGAGAAGACTAAATAATCCCCTACTGAGGTAAGTTCATCTGTGGTTGAAAACTTAGAAACTAGGTTTGTTCTGATTGGACCAATTAGGGATGTTGAATTGCCTAAGAAATGTAGGAGTGGAGGTAAAAAGAATTACAAAAAAAGAAAATGAGAGAGAGGGTGTATGTGGTGAAAAGAGGGGAACTGGAAAAAATGTAGTGCCTGCTATTTGTGGTGTTCAACATGAAAGGGTAGAAGAGAGTGTCCTGAAGTTAGGGGAAGTTGTTTTGGGAAGATGCTGAGGGGTTGGTTCATCTGAGCAAACAAAGAAATGCACATGTTTCATCTACTGAAGAGACCATGGCTGATATATTGAAAAAGGTTGGTGCAAGCTATAACCCAAAGAAACACAGAACTATCATAACAAAAGCCCCAAATGTTTTAGAGCCTTCCAAGAAAAGAAAAGCTTCATTCCCAGCACCTATAGCCTCTTTAGTGCCTAGGGGTAGAGCCACAAGAAGCAGGGTAAAATAGAGTGAAGTTGATCTACAAAAGGCCTTAGAAGAAAGCAAGAAAAATAAAATAGATAAGGGAAAAGGAAAGATTGCAGAGTCCTCAGAGGATGTCGAGGAAGAGGAGATGGAACTGGTCTATCAAGAAAGGGGTACAATAGTGGAGGTTCCTACCTCCAAGCCCAAAAATCCCAAAAAAGCCCAGGACTTCCTCCAAGAAATCTTCTTATGTGTTTGAGGCTTTTGAACTCCCGCTGGCCAAAAGGACAAGATCTGCAGTGAAAAACAAACAAGCAAGAATTTTTGATGATGAAGAGTGGAGTGGAGAAGAAGAAGAAAATGAATATGAGAAGGAGCAGGACAAGTTTTCCATGTTTGGTAGAAGAAATTTTTTAAAGGGAAGATTGTTGAAAGACCTGGGGCAAGAAGGAATAATTAGGTTGTTGGATGCTTTAGCAGCTCAAGGGTTGAAGGACATGGTCCTTCAGATGGATGACCGACTAGCCATAAATGAGCTGATTGAATTTATAGCCAATGCTACTATTAAGGATGGAGTTGTTAGTAGCCTGGTGAAAGGAGTCCAAGTGCAATTTGATGCAATAAAACTGGGAGATATTTTTGATATACTATCTGAAGGGTTTAAAGACTATACTAGGCGAAGTTGGTCATGTCTGGACTCCCTCCCTACTTCCCTTGATCATCAAGAGGTTCTGCCACTGAGAGAAAGTGAATGAAGCCAAGGCTGTGCAGAAAAGTGAGATGAGGGCTGAGCACAAGGTTGTGTTTGAATTTGTAAACAAGTTCTTATTGCCAATACAGGAGAGAAGGCACACTGCTAAATACACAGATCTGGTTCTTTTGGAGTGTCTGGCTAGAGGAAAACAAATCAATTGGCCTGCTTTCATTGTCAAGCTACTAGACAGGGTCATAAATGGCACCAAGGCTCATGCTACTCCGTATGGCTTTATTCTAACCACACTTCTGGATAAGTTGAATGTGCCTGTCACACCTCCTTTTTACGCTACTGCACCCCGCGAAGGGTGTTGTAAAGGGAGTTTTTCCAATTAAAGGACAATCGAAACGGGATTCGTTTATTAAGAGATTCATAGTCGCCACTTGGGAGATTTATGGTGTCCCAAGTCACCGATTGAATCCCGAATCGAGGAAAGGTTTGACTCTATTTAACAGTCTGCGTACCAGAAATTCGGATAAGGAATTCTGTTAACCCGGGAGAAGGGGTTAGGCATTCCCGAGTTCCGTGGTTCTAGAACGGTCGCTCAACTGTCGTATTCGGCTTATTTATCTGATTTTTTAAAACATGTTACAACTTATGTGCCACTTTTAACTTTTAACCGCTTTTATTCAAATTATTAAAGAGAATTGAACGTCGTTTAAAACAAGTCTTTGGATCGCATCACATGAAATGCACCCGAAACTTCGACACATTTTATTCAACGTTTTGGGATTTGGATTTGGGTCACATAAAATGCACACCGGAGTTTAAGAAGGTATGATTATTAAACACGCGCCTAAAGAGATTAACGCCTTATTGTTTTGGGGAAGGCCGTGAAATTCGCTAAGCGGTCGATCCCGAAGTCTAAGTATTTTAATATATACATTCGTGAGGGCCCCGCAATTTGTGCCTTTTATTTGGCGAGGCTCATCCCATTTATTTTAAAAGGATAATCCTAAAGTGACTACATTTTCTATTTTTTGTTCGTCTCTAAAAATGAAAGAAGAAAAAGTCCTAATTGATTTACATGATTGACGAGTTCGGGCCTTTTATTAGTTATTAGGTTATAATAGAAGCGAACGACAAATGGCACCCGAACTTGTTAAATGGCAGATTGTTTCGTGCCTTATTGTATAAGCGAACTACTAAAGCTGAAATTATAACATGCATACGAGATTTACAAAATATTGAAAACAAACTAACCATTCTCCAAATTGATTTAAACTTAACATTTCTAAAATTGATTTAAACTATCATTTCTAAAATCGATTTAAACTAACATTTCTAGATGATTGAGACTAACGGAACTAACGGCTAGGAAATGTTATCAACATGGATTCGAACATTGGCCTATATATTGCCTAACAGAATCAAACGCTGGCCTATTTAAATCTGCCTTGAATACAAAAGAAAAACTAGAGATGAAATATAAGCAAACAATCCATTAACTATTTGTTCATTCTACAAATTAGTTAACTAACTACATTACATGTACAACTGAAGACTATAGATTGCAATTTTAAACAAATAAAATTTCAGTTAGGTACAAAAACTACGCCATGCATTCTTATTGAGTTATGAAACTAGATAATACAAATACTTATCACTTATCTATTTAAGCTACAGGTACAACACTAGTTCATCAATCACCCTAGCATTTCATTTCACTTTTATAACTCACAGCTACATCAGTGTTGATTTGAAAGTGTACCTGGTATTGAAATAAAAGAAGAGGAAGATGAGAGATCAGCAAGGCAGTAACAGTACAACAACAACAACAAACAGCAACAGATGAAACCCAGCAGTGATCACCAAATCACCAAATAACTACACAGCTATAACCAATCCTAGTGTTAATTCAGGCAGTGATTCAAAAAGAATTGAAGCAAGGCATGATGTTCAGGTGAACAAATATACAGAACATGGGTGACATTCAAATGAGCAAGCAGTTCGGTTCAAAAAGGGAAAATTGAACACATCAACAAGTTCATCTTGATCACAAAATCAAACAGAAAGAAACAAGATGACAAACACACTGGAATGAGTCAAATGAACTGTTATCATGTTGATCTAGATTTCAATCTGACTAATCGACGATATTTAAACAATCGATTACAAATTTTATAACATATACAATTAACAACAAATCAACAGGATAAAACAGACACACAGGTGATTCAAGTTGTACTAACAAAAAACAGGAAATTATTATGAAACTAACTATTCGACCAAATACATTCTAATCGATTACATGGATTAAACATATGCTCGACTATGAACAGAGGAAAAGTTTGACCAAATAAAGGGTCGGATTGGAGAAGAAGAAGAACAATCGACAAAACTAGACTACAACTAAAACTAAACACATAACGGTAAAGAAAAATAGAACAGAGAAAGGAACGAAATACCTTAAGAGATCAGAAAACTAGACGAACCCAGGTTCGAGCCTTTGACTTGAACTTTTGGGGTCAAACAGACCTCAACCGAGTGTTATCAAATGAGAACACTTCGACTAAGGTCCATTGAACACCCAAAACTCTTTAATTTGGACAGATTTCAACCTTTGGCTTTCTAGGGTTCTTGGGGGTTTGATTTGTGGTTCGAACAGTTCTGGTCTGATTCGAACCAAACCAACGTTGTCTTGGTAACAAGGGAGGTCTGGGGGTTGTCTGGTATGAATTTGGGCTTGGTTGGGGTAGGTTAAGGTTTTGCTCGAATCTTCAAATGAAGATTCGAGAAGTTTGCGGATGATTCGAAGCAAACGGTTCATGGATTCTTGCTCAGGGTCGTCGGGTGGCTTAGGGATGTTAATCTGGTGACCGGCGGCGTTGTTACCGCCGGGTTTCAGGCGAAGGTAACCGGTGGTGTCTAGGGTTTGCTAAGGCTTGTCCTGTCTCTGAGATAGACGATAATGGTAAGGGGGGTGTTTGGTTATTGGGGGTGGG
>MU675484.1:0-64829 GCA_026770625.1 Nicotiana glauca
TATTGTATTTATTATTCTTGTTTTTTGTATTTTCTATTTTATATTTATTCTATTATTTTCTGAAGTAATTTATTTATTTATTTCATCCTATTATATTTTTTT
This sequence comes from Nicotiana glauca, assembly GCA_026770625.1. NCBI lineage: Eukaryota > Viridiplantae > Streptophyta > Magnoliopsida > Solanales > Solanaceae > Nicotiana > Nicotiana glauca. The sequence goes on from MU675484.1 coordinate 103, forward strand.
ATTTAATTTTTCTATTATTTGTTCTACCATTTTTGATGTTTTCATAATTAATTCCCTTTTATTTATTTTTAATTTTGGAATTTTTACTTGGGGTAAAAATCACGTGCTCACAGATAGAAGGAATCCAAAGCTTGTCTTGTGCCTGAGACCTACACTCCTTGCTCCTAAGGTGACGGGTGGGGCCGAAATTTTTTTTTTTTTAAAATTACTGGGGGTGGGGGGACCAGAATCGGGAGTTTTTTAATGGTGGGTGGGAAAGCTGTGTCGGTCCAAAGGAAGAAGAAGACGTATAAATCAAAGGGCATTTCGCAGTATTATACTGCGAATTACCCTAATTCGCAGTATAATACTGCGAAATGCTATTTGAAAAAAAGCTGGGCCCATTTTTAAGCAATTCGTAGTATTATACTGCGAATTGCTAAAAAAAATTTTTTTTTAATAATTCGCAGTATAATACTGCGAATTGCTTTAACGGCTAAAATTCCGTTAAAGCAATTTGCGAAATGCTTAGTAATGCAACTTTTTTTTTTTAACACTAAAAATGTGTTTTTTGTACAAAAAAGCATCAAAAAAGTTTCGGACTCCTCAACATATCCTTATAGTACAATACAATTAATAAGCTGCAGAGGATTTGCTATCGACCTGATCTTCTTCTAAATCACTCACAAGATTGATTAGAAATGGTAAAAACATGTAGTTAGATAATGTCATTTTTGTTCAAACATGCCCAAAACGATCCAACAGTGATATAAATGAAATATAATTGCTTTATTCAATCTTAATTAATATGTTTATTTTGTTTACATTTGTCTGTATGCCTGCGTTTGTAATCTTCAAGAAAATGGATTATCAATCATTAATACCCAAGGTACAAAACTCCAACACGGCAACAAGTGACATTTCGACTAGTCAATACAGTAAACTAGCTTTGTAACAAGTGATAATCGCTATGCCACGACTATAAAGAAAGACTATTCACCTAGGCAAGTAGTAGGAAAGGAAGAAACTCTGACTAGCATGACGTTGAAAACTTAGAATATTCGCTTCAACGTTGGTAGGATACACTAACTAGCACCACTTTTCAACATGCGTTGGTTCCCAATCTCAGTTTAAATACTGCTTCTGAAGTAGTAGGATGGCGAAGTGAAATTAGTTTGAATGAAAAATTAGCAATCATGGCTAAATTAATGCGTGCAGTCCAGTACGATTCTTATGGAGGCGGGGCTGCTGGCTTGAAGGTATTTGCTCTGCATTTCTTTTGAATAGTATTTGCGCGCACTTTAATTATTTCATCAAAACCTTGCTACCACAGCATAAGCCCTTTATACTATTAGTAACTCAAGCATAATGACATGAATAAAGCCTATATATGTTACACGGACTCCCGATTTGGGTGTGTAAGTATTTGTACAGTGACGAATTGCACAGGAAATATCCAAATTTCGAATGATGCACATCACATGGAATGCTTGTTGCAGCATGTTGAAGTTCCAGTGCCTACTCCAGGCAAGGATGAGGTGTTGCTAAAGTTGGAAGCAACAAGCTTAAATCCAGTAGACTTGAGATTTCAGAAAGGTGCGGCTCGTCCTTTTATTCCTCGCAAATTTCCCGTAATACCTGGTAAGTTCAATAATTTATGACATATAATCTCTTCCTCAGAATACAAAACGAGGACAATATGCACTTTTAATACTGACATAATGAAGTGCAGGTACTGATGTAGCAGGGGAGGTTGTAGAAGTTGGACCTAATGTTGTTAAATTTAAGGCTGGTGACAAAGTTGTGGCGCTTCTTAATACACTTGTACGTCCGATTCCCATCCGTTTTGAGTGTTTCCCTTGCATTGTTTTGAGTGTTTCTTTTTGCTTTAACATGATGAGTTAAGTGTAAAGAATTATTACACTACTAGTGCAATTTAACCGGGTATTGCAAGTTATTACACTATTTTTCGGGCTACCATATTATTCTAGGTCAGCTTAATTTGATAGTGAAAACATTCTTTAAAATGTCAATGCACAAAACATAAAATTTTGCGTTTGCTTAAAAACAGATTGGAGGCGGATTGGCGGAGTATGCAGTTGCAAAGGAGAGCTTAACTGTTCTAAGGCCAGAAGAGGTATCGGCTGCTGAAGGTGCAGGCCTTCCAATTGCTGCTCTTACAGCACACAAGGCCCTTGTTGATGTTGCTGGACTCAAACTAGACGGAAGTGGACCGTGTATGAACATTCTTGTCACGGCTGCCTCGGGTGGTGTTGGACACTATGTTGTTCAGTTGGCAAAGCTAGGTAATACACATGTTACAGGAACATGTGGAGCTCGTAACATTGATTTCGTAAAGAGTTTGGGAGCAGATGACGTTCTTGACTACACGACGCCAGAAGGAGCAGCTCTTAAGAGTCCATCAGGCCAGAAATATGATGTAGTGGTTCACTGTGCTAGAGGAATTCCTTGGTCAACATTTGAGCCTAATTTGAGTGACACAGGCAAGGTCATTGATCTGACTCCCGGGCCTAGTTCAATGTGCACCTATGTACTGAAAAAACTGACCTTCTCCAAAAAGCAGTTGCTGCCATTGATTTTGATTCCTAAAGGAGATAAGGAACTGAAGTTGCTTGTCCAATTGGTAAAAGAAGGGAAGCTTAAGACTGTATTTGACTCCAAGCATCCTCTAAGCAAGGCGCAAGATGCTTGGGCCAAGAGCCTAGATGGACATGCCACGGGGAAGATCATTGTGGAGATATAAAATTATTGTCTTTCAATCGATCTAAATGTGGCAATATTGGTGTCTCATTGAGCATTCAGAGCATTAACGATTACGGCAATAGATGTAGATCGATCAATCTCAATCTATTCAAAGTGATCGACAAGATTGGAAATCGCCTCAATGATTGTGTCTGTAATGTGCCTACCACTTAATGTATTGTAACGTAATTTTTGTTGATAATTATTGGTAATATGTTAAAAGATTTTTTACATATGGCATTAGTTTAGAAGATTGTGTAACAAATGGCTCTACTAAGTCAAGTGACTATGAATATCCACCATGTGACACTTTTCATGAAGATATGTAGCCAAATTGCTAAGCCATAAATAAGTGGCAATCCTCTTTCATGCAACGAAATATTTGGCAATATAAGAAGCTTTCCTTAGGCCTATAAAATAGCCATGATTAGGTCATCATTCTTCAATCATCAAACACTAAGAAAAGCTAATCATTAGCAAAGAAGAAATTCTTCTATCTTCTTTCCCTCCTATACGTCCCTCCCTTTCTAATTTCTTCTTTTATAATATTTTGATTGGCATAAGATACTCTCTCCATTTTATATTGTTTGAGGTAGTTTGACTGGACACGGAGTTTAATAAATAAGAGTAGGCCATTGCCAAATCACCTTAAGTACCAATTTTACCCTTAAGGGCCCACATGCTAGCTTTTTAATGATAATCATGATAAAATAGATACTACTAAATTAAATGCGACCCACATGTCACATCTTCTGCCATGTTAACTAACTTAAAAAACTTTTCCTTCAATTCATAGGTCCAGTGTGTCAATTTTTTTATGTATGTGAAATTTCTTCAATTCTTGTGGCGCCAAAAAAGTTGTCTCTTTCATTCTTGTGGCGCCAAAAATTTCTCTTTTTTAATTGGTGAAAAGCTTGTCTATTATTGTCTATTTAGACTATAATCCATTTTATAATCAGTTGTGGAATTTTGAAAATTTAATGGTGTTGTTCATCACCATAGGTCTTGAATCATGGCAGTATATGTGGTCGATTATCTAGTGACTTTGATCAAATAATGTCACTTTATAACTTCAATTAATGTGTTTTTATTGGTAATTTGGAATAAAAAATGAAGCACATAAGTAAGTTACATAGGCTCGCAATATTTCAATTTCCATGAAAATAATTATAACTACACCAAAAAATATGAAAGAACCAAAATAGAAGAAGCCACATGCCAACAAGCATGGAAAAGATGTGACACGTAGTGAGTTCACTTTTTAAACATTTGACTTGTCCCCAACCTAATAAAGTTACTATCACAAACAGTTTACTCTTAAATTCAATGGGCCCGTGTCAAATTTTTGAAGGAGGGATGGTAAGGGTAATATTGGCATCTCAAAAGTAAAGAGTTACCAAATTTAGAAATATGTCATTCGTTTTGGAATAGACTAAAAAGGAAAGTACCTCAAACAATATGAAACGGAGGGAGTATTAGTTACTCTTTCTCTTCCAATTTGCTGGATTTATTATTTAATTTTGCTGATTACTGTATCCTCCCAAATGGAGATGGACTTGTTTAATCCTGGGGAAACATTTCATATTGCTAAAATAGTTTCTTAGAACAGTGTCTAGTACGACTCAAGTCAATTCACGTATTTCTGCTCACAAATATTATTGCAGTATTATTGTTGTTATTTTCTCGTGTAATTTCTCCAACAATCTAAGAAACTATGGCAAGTAATATTATTACGAAAATTTTTGATGGTGCTACCAATTTTGGTATTGTCTCTAATGCTACTGTTCCAACTGTCCTGCCAGATATCCATGGTGTTGCAAATACGTTACTGCATCCATAACTTTGGCAGATACTAATGTCAAAACACAGGTATGTGAATAGACATGGTTACATATCCAATGTTAATACTAAAATCTTCAAGAAAAATGCACCTCAATGTGATAGAAGAGCTGGAATAAATGACAATCTCACTAAGTAAAATTAAATTTGACTAAAGCGGATAATATAATTGTTGCGATCACTTCCCAAATAAATAATGTGGCCAATGTGAGAGATTGGGTGATAGACTCTGGTGCTACTAGGTACATATGTGTAAACAAAAATGAATTTTTGTCTAACACCCTAGTTGAGGAAGGAGAAGAAACTATTTATTTTGGTGACTCAAGAAAAACTCGTGTTCTGGGGAAAGGAAAAATTCTTCTCAAACTCACATCTGGTAAAACTCTAGCATTGAGTAATGTATTGCATGTTCCTAATATCCAAATCAATTTGGTTTCTGTGGGGTTATTAGAAAAAGTTGGAGTGAAGGTTTCATTTGAAAATAATGATGTCGTATTGACCAAAAATGATATTTTTGTGGGCAATGGATATTGTAACTATGGTTTATTTGTGCTTAACATTTTTTATACCGGCAATAAAAATGCATCTTCTTCTGCTTATATGGTTGAGTCAGTTTCTTTGTGGCACGCTAGACTAGGACACGTTAATATCACGTATATAAAGAAAATGCATTTGTTAAGATTAATATCTAGTTTAAACTCAAATAACATTAACAAGTGTGAAATATGTGCTGAAGCTAAAAGTACTAGAAAGACTTATTTTTCTGTAAATAGAGAAACTGAATTATTATTCTTGATTCACACTAATTTAGGCGATATAAAGCAGACTATGACTAGAGGTGGTAAAAGATATTATGTGACTTTCATTGATGATTTTTCTAGATATACTAAGTTGTATTTGCTTAGAAATAAAGATGATGCACTTAATGCTTTTATTTCTTATAAAACTGAGGTTGAAAAATAACTTAGTAGAAAATCAAGAGAATTAGATCTGATAGAGTTGAAGAATATTTATCTTTAAATGATTTTTGTAGAAAGAATGGAATAATTCATGAAATAACTTCGCCTAATTCACCTGAGTCAAATGGAGTAGCTGAAAGAAAAAATAGAATATTGAAAGAGATGATGAACTCTATGTTAGTTAGTTCTAATGCTCCTGATAATTTGTGGGGTGAAGCTATTTTATCTGCATGTCACTTACAAAATAGAATACCACATAGAAGAACTGGCAAAACTCCATATGAATTGTGAAAAGGTTATAAACCTAATTTGAAATATTTAAAATGTGGGGGTGCCTTGCTAAAGTTCCGTTGCCTGAACCTAAAAAGAGAAAAATAGGTTCTAAAACTGCTGATTGTATGCTTATTGGATATGCTAAACATAGTGCTGCATATTGCTTGTTTTAAAAAGTGATGTGCTTGATTGCAATACTATAATTGAGACAAAGAATATTGAAAATAATTTTCAAACTTTTCTTGTCAATAATGAACCATCAAATTATTTTGAAGCTATATCTTGTTCAGAAGCTAATTATTGGAAAGAGGCAATAAAAGTTAAAATTGATTCTATTATGAAATATAATACATGGATTTTAACTGACTTACCTCCTGGTGCAAAACCTATTGGTTGTAAATGGATTTTCAAAAAAAAATTTAATTCTGATGGATCTTTAGATAAATATAAAGCTCGGTTAGTATCAAAAAAAATTTCTCAAAAACAAAATATAGATTATTTTGATACATTTGCACCAGTGATTAGAATTTCTTCTATTCAGTTTTATTGCCCTAACTTCAATCCGTAAGCTTTTTATCCACCAAATGGATGTGAAAACTGCGTTTCTAAATGGTGATTTAGAAGAAGCGATTTATATGGTTCAACCTGAAGGTTGTGTCATTCTTAGACAAGAAAATAAAGTTTGTAAATTAATTAAATCTCTTTATGGCCTTAAACAAGCTCCTAAGCAGTGGTATGAGAAATTTAAACAAGTCTTACTAAGAGACAGTTTTTCTTCAGTTGAGGTGGATAAATGTGTTTATATTAAAGTTGTAGACAATGATTATGTGATAATATGTCTATATGTTGATGACATGCTTATATTTGGTACAAATTTAAATATTGTGCAAAGTACAAAATTATTTAGGTCTACTAATTTTGATATGAAAGATCTGGGTGAAGTAAATACAATATTGGGAGTTAAAGTTATAAGGAGTGAATATGGAATAATGTTGTCACAAGAACATTATGTTGAGAGACTTGTTAAGAAGTTTGAATATTTTAATGTCACATCTGTGAGCACTTCTTTTGATGCTAACTCTCAGTTGAAAAAGAATAATGGTGACCCAGTTGCTCAGTCTAAATATCCTCAGATTATTGGGAGTCTGATGCATTTAATAAATTTTACAAGGCCTGATATAGCCTATGTTGTGTGTAGACTGAGCAGATATACTCATAATCCCAACAGAGAGTATTGGTCTGCATTAGCTAGACTACTGAAATATTTAAGAGGAACCATGAATTATGGTATCCTATATAGTGGATTTCCTTCTATTTTAGAAGGGTACAGCGATGCAAATTGGATCTCTGATTCAGATGAGACAAAATTCACTAGTGGTTATGTATTCACCCTTGGTGGTGGTGCAATATCTTGAAAATCAGTTAAACAGACGATCATTGCTAGATCGACTATGGAATCAGAGTCTGTAGCTCTGGAGTTAGTTGGTTCTAAGGCTGAGTGGCTAAGAAACTTCTTAGCTAATATCCCTTTAATAAAGGACGTATTGCCTCTCGTGTCTATACACTGTGATTGCAGCGACAATAGCTATAACAAAGAATAAATCTTATAATTGTAAAAGTAGACACATGAAATTGAGACATGATGTCATAAAGCAGCTGCTGAGAGATGGAATAATTTCCATTGATTATGTGAAATTAGAAGTTAATTTGGCCGATCCTCTGACTAAACCCGTGGGAAGAAAATTAATTCTTCAAACCTCAAAAGAGATGGGGTTAAGGTCGACATGTTGTCAATAGAGATGGTAACTCAATCTATATGATTGGAGATCCCATGAAGTAGGTTCATATGGGTAATAACAAGTCGATATTGGCACTGATGCACTAAAAGAGAGTGCTTGACTGCTACTAATTGAGAGGCTGAGTTATAACTCTTGATGAAATTCATAGTCCTTATAGGTGGTGTATTAAAAGGCAGTATACACTTGATGAATTTACCTATATGAGAGTGGAGTGGGCCGCTCCTATGAGATTTTGGCCTAGTCTTTAGAGCTCTCATGAATAACCAGGCAAACGCATGGCCTATTGGGCGCAAAACCGCGTTGAACAGCAAAATTACCGGGGGTTAAAATGTGATTGATAAAATCTCTGACTTACAATAAGAATTATTGGTTCATAGAAATATTACATTTCACCGGTAATTCTGTGAGTTAAATTATATTGGTCTAAGTTTGGTTCATAGTCCAGAAGACACCAAACCTATCACATTTGAACCATGCAAATCCAGCAAGTCTTACTCTTTCCTACTCCGTATTCCTAAACAAAAAAAGTATTTTGATGTGGGAAATTGTTGATAATTATTGGTAATGTGTCAAAAGATTTTTTACATGTGGCATTAGTTTAGAAGATGGTGTGACAAATGGCTCTACTAAGCCAAGTGGCTATGAATATCCACCATGTGGCACTTTGCATGAAGATATGTAGCCAAATTGTTAAGCCATAAACAAGTGGCAATCCTCTTTCATCCAATGAAACATTTGGCAATATGAGAAGCTTTCCTTAGGCCTATAAATAACCATGATTAGGCCATCATTCTTTAATCATCAAACCCCAAGAAAAGTTAATCATTAGCAAAGAAGAAATTCTTCTATCTTCTTCCCCTCCTATACGTCTCTCTCTTTCTAATTTCTTCTTTTATAATATTTTGATTGACATAAGATATTAGTTGCTCTTTCTCTTCCAACTTGCTGGATTTATTATTTAATTTTGCTGATTCCTGTATCCTCCCAAATGGAGATGAGCTTGTTTAATCCTGGGAAAACATTTCACATTGCTGAAATAGTTTCTTAGGACAGTGCCTAGCACGACTCAAACCAATTCACGTATTTTCGCTCACAAATATTATTGCAGTATTATTGTTGTTATTTTTCCGTGTAATTTCCCCAACAATTTTTTGGGGTTTTTACCTTTACAGCCACTATGTATAAGCATTCTTTCAGAAAAGTAATGCCTTTAGAGCCTATAGAATAGCTGTGGTTTTTCATTATAAAATGCGGGTGGTTTTAGAGCAATGTGTAAAATGAAATGCCTGATGCCTGATGGTGCAATACCAGAAAAAGTTGAGAAATAACTTCGACTGGCTAAAAATCCAGCAGTAAAGGTACGCTTTTTACATGAAATTGAACATAGATTAGCATTATAATTAAGAAGAAAAGCTTTTAAGTAAATATAAAAACACACATAATTAAAGCTTCAAAGCAAAAGATTGATTTATCCAAATGTTGATTGACTCGAGTTATAGAAAAACCATCCTGTCTAAGCATGAGGTGCACCTAGATCAGTAAAAGAACCCTCTGCAGTGGATGGTGTAAACAAAAAGCTTGACATAACTCAGAGTTCCCCCTTTCAAACAAGTGGAATTAGCCAATCTCCAAGAAGCTTGCCCAAAAAACAAAAGGCTAATCTCCAAGAGGATGAGGTTAAACTCTATTCGAACTGCCATTGAAATTTTGTAGTAATATTCTCAAACCGTTATTGAAATTTTACCATTATGAGTACATCAAATTATTGTTCAAATTTCTAACAGGTTAAAAGTCCAGTCAGCTTTAGTGTGCAATTCTCTGAATAAAAAGCTTTACTTTGCCCTGTTTGAAAGAATGATCAATAATAACTGGCGATGTTCTCTCTTCGACCATATAACATTCGAAAAGAAAAAGTTCTTGGTGGCTGGTGGTCTAGTGAAAGGTGAGTTCCCTAGGAAATGATAATTTTGTTTGAATAGGCCCAAATGGCCCAAGATAAAATACAACTGCTTTCTTCAATTTTAATATGTTTATTTTGCTTGTTACATTTGGATACACAACTCGATCTTCAAGACAATGGATTCAAATGGTTGACAATCCACTATATGATCTCTTCACAATCAAGGTACACCATTCCAACAAGGCAACAATTGACTATTTCCATGAGTCATAGCAATTTCAATTTTCGACCTTAGTTTTTTAACCAGTGACAATGGATATTCCAACGACTTATATATACACGGTTGACTATTCTCCTTGGAAAATACTAGGAAGGAGGAAACGCTGACTAGCACCACTTTTCAACCATTTAAATGCAAAATATTGCTTAATATTCGTCCTCAATCATTTTAAATACTGCCGCTGAAGAAATAGGACAATGAGGAGAAATAGTAACTGGTATGGCAGTGAAGCTAATGCGCGCGGTGCAGTACGACTCTTATGGAGGTGGAGCTGCTGGCTTGAAGGTACTTTCTCTCCATTCCTTTGGATGGAAACTCTCTATGTACAATTAAGGATTTATCTAATATATATATTGGCAATAGAGAAAAAATTTTAAGCATATCAGTCTATGTTAAGTAGGTAACATATCTTATTTTCTAGGTTACTAATCCCACTTCTTACGGAGTACTACATGTGGTTCTCTTATAGTATAAATTTTATTTTTTGCACTGTGAGAACAAATTCTATTACTGTTAACTGGAGCATAAGAATTTTAATTTCTATTTTATGCAAGTGTCATGAATAAGGCCTATGTTACATGGAACCGGGAAGGAGTACGTATCTGGTTTGTGTTAAGTATTTATACAGAAATTGTAAGTTTTTGGTGTATTTTGAAGAATGCAAAGGAAATACGGAGCAAGGTTGCGTCATGTAGCCAAATTACTGATTGATGCACATATATTGGTTGTTGCAGCATGTTGAAGTTCCAGTGCCTACTCCAGACAAAGATGAGGTCTTGTTAAAGTTGGAGGCTACAAGCTTAAATCCATTAGACTTGAGATTTCAGAACGGTGTCAATCGTCCTTTTGTTACTCGAAAATTTCCTGTTATACCTGGTAATTGCAATAATCTCACACATCTGATCCTTTATTCAGAATTCAAAATTAAGGTCCTAACCCCTTTCTAGCTCATCATTTATAGTCTTCTACTTTATATTATACACTTTTAATACTGCATTTTTTGCGAGGATCAGGTACTGATGTAGCAGGGGAGGTTGTAGAGGTTGGATCTTGTGTTATAAAATTCAAGGCTGGTGACAAAGTTGTGGCTATTCTTAATCTTCTTGTAAGTCTAATTTCTTTTCATTTGACTTGTTTTTATTATGTTAGTCTTGCATATTTATGCACCTGCTGGGCTCTAAATTTACACACAAGTCACAAAAACAATCGTCTCTGTATCTTATTTTATTTTGATCTCTGCTACCGTTATTAGAAAGTAACCTCATCAACTTGATCTTTTTTCCTTAATATGATGAGTTTAAGTTATATACGTTGATGGTCTAAAGAATATATTATCAATGCAATCTAACCAGTTATTGCAGATATTATATTATTAGTTTACCATATCAGTCTTGATATGGCGAGTTACCTGTTGTTGTGAACCAACTTAACTTGATAGGGTAAAAATTCTTTGCACTATCGGTGCACAAAATATAAACTTATGTATGATAGTTGTAACATAAATATACTGGTGATTGATAACAGAAAGGAGGCGGATTGGCTGAGTATGCAGTCGCAAAGGAGAGCTTGACTGTTCCAAGGCCAAAAAATGTATCGGCTGCTGAAGGTGCATGTCTTCCAATTGCTGCTCTTACAGCACACAAGGCACTTGTTGATATTGCTGGAATCAAATTAGACGGAAGTGGACCGCGTATGAACATTCTTGTCACAGCTGCCTCGGGTGGTGTTGGACACTATGCTGTTCAATTGGCAAAGCTAGGTAATACACATGTTACAGGGACATGTGGAGCTCGTAACATTGAGTTCGTAAAGAGTTTGGGAGCAGATGAGGTTCTTGATTACAAGACGCCTGAAGGTGCAGCTCTTAAGAGTCCATCAGGACAGAAATATGATGCAGTGGTTCACTGTGCTAAAGGCATTCCCTGGTCAACATTTGAGCCTAATTTGAGTGAGAGTGGTAAGGTCATTGATCTGACTCCTGGACCTAGTGCAATATGCACCTATGTATTTCAGAAACTGACCTTCTCCAAAAAGCAGTTGCTGCCATTTATTTTGATTCCTAAAGGAGATAAGGAACTGAACTTGCTTGTTAGATTGGTGAAGGAAGGGAAGTTTAAGACTGTGGTTGACTCCGAACATCCTCTAAGCAAAGCTCAAGATGCATGGGCCAAGATGATTGATGGACATGCCACAGGCAAGATCATTGTGGAGCAATAAAAATATTTTCTTATAATTGATGATTGAGAGCGTTAAGGATATGCGTATAGATGTGGGCCAATCAGTCTCATCTTATTCAAGTGATCAGTCAGTGTCAAGCGAGATTAGACATCGCCTTAATGATTACTTTTACTCTTTTAATGTTTCTACCATTCAACGTATGTATGTCACGTAACTTTTGCCCTTTTCCCAGTATTGCCACCCTATATAAGAACTTTTTTGGAAAAGTAATGCTTTTAGAACCTATTGTATAGCTGTGATTTTTCTTTGTGAAGTAAAGCTCGGGTGATTCACTGATTCTTGTTCAGTTTAACGCAATGTGTGGAATGAAATGGCTGATGCCTGGTGCAATACCAAAAGAAGTTCAGAAATAACTTTAAGTGGATAAAACTTCAGTAATAAAACTAGTAGTTTGGCACTAAAACTTGGTTGGCGTTGTAACTTGAACTTGTGTACGCTTTATACGTGAAATTGAACGTATAAGGAGAAAAGTTTTAAGTAATATAAAACACATAATTGAGCTTCAAAGTAAAAGATGATATATGTACATCATAAATGTTGGTTAAGAAAATTTTCCAAGTTCTAGAAAAATCATCCAGTCTATTCATAAAGATCAGTAAAAGATCCTTCTGCAATAGACGGGGGACAGGGGGGGAGTGGGTAAGCACAACTACATCAGGAATCCTTTTATTTGAGAAACTTGGTCATATCTCATAACTCAGAGTTCCCCTTCCGGTCAAGTGGAATTATTTTGGTTTTCTATTCAGAGAGTCCGATACTAGGGGCTTCGATTTATTTAAATTCGCGCAGTGTAAGGCCGATTAGGAGAGGAAACACTCCTTATCGGAATTTTTTTATTCTCTGGGCTTTGGTTAAGGGTGGAGGGGTCTTGATGATACCAAGTGGAATGAGCTAACCTCCAAAGAGATACATTGATTATTGAGGTTAAAAATCTAGTGAAATTTATAATTGAAATTTGTAGTAATATTCTCAAACCGGACAAATCACAAAACAAATGGTGAGAATTTTACCATTCAGAGTACATCAAATGATTGTTCACGTTCCTTTGACAAACATACGTTATCCCTTTTATGACTGGTAAAATTTTTGAGCCAGTATAATATAATATGACTAGATTAGAAGTTAATTAAGTTGCTTAATTTATCCATCATTAAATGATTGAACTCTTTCTGGTTTTTAATCCTCAAAGAACATTTCCAGATGCACATAGCCTCTTCTTGTTTTTCTCTTTTTCTTTTCCATTTACAATAAAAAAAGTAAAAAAATAGAGAAAAAGGAAAAGCGCAACTTTAATACGTATTAGAAGAATCAGTCAACAATTTTTTAACTTTATTGGCACTTATATCCCGATTTTGTTCTACCTTCTACCTTTGTTCCTTAGAAATTTCTATATTTTCTGGCACTTACATCCTGATTATTTGAATCTTTGTGAGAACTTTTGCTCGTCTTCATCCCACACCATCAAGTGTATTCCTTTAACTTCCTCTTTTTCCCTTCATTTTAAAAGAAATGGTGAAGACTTAAAAACCCATTCCCCAAAAAGAAATTCCTTCTACATCGCGGCCGGCTGCCGAGGAGACCGTTTCGTGTACTGCTGTTGGGGAACCAGTAACGGAACCCCCCTTGAACACATTCATCCCTAGTAGATGCTCGGTAACCGCCAATTTCAAGGTAGAAAAATCACCCTCCGTACCCGGCCGGTGAGAGAAGGTCTCTAGATACCTATGCTCGATCACTGAAGAAGTCCTCCCTACGATAAAGATTACAACTGGGTTGAGAAGCACGTGGTGGTTCCCGGACCCAATGAATATATCACCACCCACGTCGAGGGATACTTAAGTGTTTATACTCATCCCTTTATACTGGGCCTATTAGATCCGGTTATCATCGACTTCTGCAAAAGATACGAGGTATGCTTGGTCAAATTCACCCTTCATTCTGGAGGATGGTGATCCTTTTTCAGTTCGCCATGATCAAGATTGGTGGATGTTCATTCACCGTCGACCACCTCATGTGCCTATACAGTCCCCGACTCTTTCGGGGGGACTGATCAAGCTCGCGTGCCGGGCTAGTAAAGCCCCATTCTCGAGTATCGATGAAGATTGGGATTGAGGTTTGCTAGGCCATTTAATACGAGTGAGTACCTCAGACCTAATCACATCTAAGCGCATGTCACTCCCCGAGAAGTGGAATATAAAATGTAAGTAAAATTTCAGTTTCAAAATTTTATTTTACTCTTTTTTCCTTCCTTCGTATCGGTGCTTGTTGGTGGTACAATTGTTGCTCGAGTCTCGAATACAGTCCCTCGACTCAAGGAGTGGTTCAAGGGCATCGTGCTACAAAGGTCATATTTCGAGCGTGCATGGCGCGGACTTTCGAAGGGTCGGTGGTAGGCCCGTTCTCATAGTGAGATTCCTTTTCCGAGTGAGTAATACTTGGGTTTCTTTCGTGTCGCTAAGTTCTTACTTGCTTCATTTCCCTTTGCAGGTTATCCAAGGACGTCACACTGAGGCCTCCATCCGGTAACAAGGAATGCCCCGCCGAGTCCTATGCTCCGAGACAGGGTGATGAGAAGAAAAGGAAAAGGGCTTCAAATTTTTTGAACTCGGAAAAAAATCCAAGGAGAAGGCTGTGCGAAAATACAAAGAAAGGCCTAGTGCCAGAGCGCCCTCATCGGACTCACTCCATCGGCTGAGGGACGAGTCTGAAGAAGAAGAAGAAAAAGAGTTTGATCTGGTGGCTTGAGATCCGTCGCAGCTCGAGGGGCGAGGGGCCTCCAAACCGGAAAGAGGCAAGGCCGTTTTGCCTCAAGTTAGGGAGGCCGACGATGAAGTCGTGTCCAGGGCTTCCCGAGCAGTGGAAAATGCCCTGAAAGATGTACTCGATATGATAGACATCTCTGAGTCACCTTCATTCACTAAGTCCATGTACAACGATGCTCAGATGGTGAAAGAATGACCCAACGAATGGGACCAAGGAGAGGAAGTTGATGGAGTGGATTCTGCCAACATGAAGGACGTCATTAGACTGGGTGACTTAGAGGTGCCGAGGAAGAGTCTGTCTTTGGGAATAAGCGAGCCTTCCTCAAGTCTGAAACTAATCAACCGGTTCCTGGCTCCAAGCGTGAATCCTGACCGAAAATGATCGGTCATCATTTCCATTCTGAAGGATGCCCGGTCCTCTCTGCCCTCGTAGGGGTGGCCAGTTACCTTCGGTGCCTGGTGATCGAGGAAGACCAAGCCAAGATGAGCAAGGTGGACGCACCCTGCCTTTCAACGAAGCACAACAGACGTTAAACCGGGTAACTTCATATGCCTCTTGATAACTTATAATTTGTACTTAGATTAATTTATAGATAATCATAACTTTTTCCTCTGTGTTTGTAGGCCTCGGTGCTTCATCACGAGACTTTTCTCCGATATGGGGAAGAGATAAACTAGTATGAGGCAGAGATTCGAGGGCTCACTGAGAAGAGAGATGCTTACAAACTTCTCAGCGAGCAACGTGATGGGGAGGCTAAGAGCCTCTGAGCTGAGCTAGAGGCGTCTCGGAAGGAGCATGTCGACCTGGTGGAAAAGGTAAAAGTCTTTGAGGTTAGTGACGATGAGCTAGACTCGGTGACTAATGCTCAGAATCTTGATCAAATTGACCAGCTTCGGGCGAGATGGACGTGATAAAGGCCGAGGTCGAAGAATGGAAAAGCAAAATGGACCGCTTGGCCTCGGAAAAGGAAACGTCCCGGGCGCAACTGGCTTCGGCTGAGATCTAGCTTCGTGCGGCAAAGGAAAAGGCTGTGGTACAGGCCAAAAAGATGGCTTGGACCATGGCAAGCGAAAATACAGGCACGACTGGCGGAATTCCAGTTTAATTGCCGTAAAATGCCAAAAAATACAATTTGCTCATGTCGGGGTGGTGAGTATGGTTGCTTAGGTTGTATTTGATATTTTGGACAAATATTAGGTGATCCAGTTCCGGCTCTGTCCCTGGCGTCAGGATTGTGTCATGGCAGGCAAAAATACAGGCACGACTGGCGAAATTCCAGTTTAATTGCCGTAAAATGCCAAAAAATTTAATTTGGTCATGGCGGGGCGGTGACTATGGTTCCTTAGGTTGTATTTGATGTCATGAACAAATATTAGGCAATCCGATTCCGGATCCATCCCACGGCGTCGGGCTTGGACCATGGCAGGCAAAAATATAGGCACGACAGGCGGAATTCCTGTTTAATTGCCGTAAAATGCAAAAAAAAAGTTAATTTCTTCATGGCGGGGTGATGACAATGGTTCCTTAGGTCGTATTCGATATCTCGGACAAATATTAGGTGATCCGGTTCTGAATCCATCCCATGGCGTCGGGCTTGGGCCATGGCAAGTGAAAATACATGCACGACGGGCGGAATTCCAGTTTAACTGCCGTAAAATGCCAAAAAATGTAATGTGCTCATCGCGGGGCGGTGACTATGGTTCCTTAGGTCATACTTGATATCTCGGACAAATATTAGACGATCCGGTTACGGCTCCCTCCCACGGCGTCAGGCTTGGGCCATGGCAGGTGAAAATACGGGCATGACAGGCGGAATTCCAGTTTAATTACCGTAAAATACCAAAAAAATGTAATTTGGTCATGGCGGGACAGTAACTATGGTTCCATAGGTTGTATCTGATTTCCATGACAAATATTTGGTGATCCGATTCCAGCTCCGTCACACGGCATCGGGCTTGGGCCATGGCAAGCGAAAATACAGGCACGACGGGCGGAATTCCAGTTTAATTGCCGTAAAATACCAAAAAATATAATTTGGTCATGGTGGGAAAATGACTATGGTTCCTTAGGTTTTATTTAATGTCCCAGAAAAATATTAGGCTATCTGGTTCTGGCTCCATCCCATGGCGTCGAGCTTGGGCCATGGCAGGCAAAAATATAGACACGGTGGGCGGAATTCCAGTTTAATTACTGTAAAATGCCAAAAAATATAATTTGGTCATGGAGGGGTGGTGACTATGGTTACTTAGATTGTATTTGATGTCTCGGACAAATATTAGGCAATCCGGTTACGGCTCCATTCCACGGCGTCGGGCATAGGCCATGACAGGCGAAAATACAGGCACGACTCGTTGAATTCCATTTTAATTGCCGTAAACTACCAAAAAAATTAATTTGGTCATGGCGGGGCGGTGACTATGGTTCGTTAGGTCGCATTTGATATTACAAAAAAATATTAGGCAATCCGGTTCCGGCTCCATCCCACGGCGTCGGGCTCGGGCTATGGCGGGCAAAAATACAGGCACGACTAGCGGAATTCCAGTTTAATTCCCATAAAATGCCAAAAAATGTAATTTCATCATGGTAGGGCGGTGACTATGGTTCCTTAGGTTGTATTGATGTCTCAGACAAATATTAGGCAATCCGGTTCCGGCTATGTCCCACGGCGTCGGGCTTGGTCCATGGCAGGCAAAAATATAGGCACGATGGGCAAAATTCCAATTTAATTGCCATAAAATGCCAAAAAATATAATTTGATCGTGGGGGGGGGGAGGTGACTATGGTTCCTTAGGTCGTATTTGATATCCCGGACAAATATTAGGTGATCCGGTTCTGGCTCCATCCCACGGCGTCGGGCTTGGGCCATCGAAAGCGAAAATACAGGCACGACGGGTGGAATTCCAGTTTAATTACTGTAAAATTCTAAAAAAATATAATTTGGTCATGGGGGTGGTGACTATGGACACATTCTTAATTTATTCCCTTTTTAAGGACCACTAATACGTTTGCTAACCAATCTGGGTATTTAACCTCCCGAATATACTCTATTTTAAGGAGTGATAGAATATATAAGTCGACCAAACTATATAGAGACCAGTTCCTATATAGGTTTCTACAAATAACACTAATGCAACAGTAAGTAAATGGAACAGGGAATTTTTACGTGGAAAAATTCCTGCTCAAGGGGATAAAAAATCACGATCTACACTGGTAGGATTTCAACTTCACTATGAGCAATCTTTAGATTACAACCTATGCAATCTAGGAATTAATCTCTTAATCCCTCACTAACTTCTAATACACCTATTACAAGCCACTTTGCAACACACCTATTACAAAGACTTCAACTCATGACTAACTCTAGTCACGACACAAACACTAAAGGTTTATGGTTTACAAAGGGTTCCTAAGTAAAGCTTCTAGATAAGCAAAGTAGGAAGTACAATGAAGAAAAATTACAAAGGTACAACTCAAATAAGTACATACAAGAGACTTGTTGTAGGAACTGGTCCATAGTAGTGTTGTACTTTGTTCTTGATACACTTGAGAATTAAATGCTTGATTGTCAGATGCTTGAATGCTTGAATGAATTCTCAAGTGTTCAAGTGATGTTTGTTGTAATGTTTATTTTTAACACAACACATATGACATCACTTGAATGATGTAATCACTTGGTTGGTCAATGAGAAGTGACTGTTGTACTATGCTACATTGTTTGCGTGTACAGTGCATGCAATTCACTTTCAAGCTGTAGACAATTGACTTCGTACTGCTGTCAAGGGAACCCAAGAGGATCAGGTCCTTGTGTTGATTCTTTATCTTCTGAAGTCATAGCAACTCACATTAGCTTGAGTCCGTTGAGTGAGTTGTGTACCAAGTGTATTAGGTTCCTTATCTAGTTCTTTGACAGTAAGTTTATTAGATCACCAAAACTTAAAACTAAGGTATTATAAACCCATCAATTTTCCCCTTTTTGATGATGACAAACTTAAAAATTGACAATCATAGTTAGAGCGACAAAAACCAGATAAAGTATCAGGAACTTCACAAGTTCCCCCTGACTTTGTGCTTCCCCGTGAATTAGTCCCTGCTTCTTCTTAACTCCTTCAATTTTATCAACTCTTCCCCCTTTTGGCATCATTAAAAACACACAAACAGGCAAATAGCATAAAGAAGTCCAGCCTAGTTAATCCATGCCACATATGTGCACATAGTATGATAGAAAAGAGAATCAGAGAAACATAAGTATTTACAGCAAAGGAGGAGAGTCTTCATTAATTTTATAAAACAAAAGCCTTTGCCATTACAGCAAAGGCAAATTTGTACTGTCAAAAGTGGGATCAGTACAAGTGAATTCCATCCATACCATAAAAAGAACAAAAACAACTACCACAAAGTCATCAAAACAAAAGAGATAAACTGGAAACTAGTCACTGGTCACTGGAGGATTAGCCTAGGGGACACTAAAGGAAGAGGGCTTAGAAGCGGCAGCAAGAGTGTTGAGAACGAGATTAATCCAAGCATTTGCAGACATTTGCTCTATGAGCAGTTTCTCCCTCAGACATTTGCTTTGTGAGCAGTTTCTCCCTCAGGTTCTCAACCTGTTGCCTCAGATCAGTATTTTCTTTGGTCAGACGAGCAATCTCTGCACTTGATGAACCGGAGGACCCTGGTGCCTCTTGAGCCTGACTTAGCTGAGTCTTTAAAATGGCATTCCTTTCCTTCAGCTTCCTGATTTCCTCAGCACTGTTCTAAGTATTGATAAGTTGTAAGATCATTGAAGTGCTTCCTACCCCTCTAAATTTTTCAACACACTCACATTCCTCTAGAGTAGTTTTGCAAGAAGGTCTGCTTCTTGGTCACCATCTTGGGCTGTTCTAAAGGCACATTAAGGAATTTGAAGACATTCGTGAGAAGAAATCCATAGGAAGACCATGATTACCATGTTTGAATGTTGCCACCTTTTGCATATGTTCAATCATTATGGCCGGCAGATTAACAACTTGGAACCCATCCGATGCTTCAATCAGATACAGATCAGACTTGGATGTGATAGACCTCATCTCAATATGAGGTAGCAGGACCTTGTTCACCAACTCAAATAGGAGCTGATAAACAAGAAGCAAAGCTTTCTTATGCACCTGTTCCCCCCGTTGCATTGCTCCCTCCTTAGCTCTAGCATGCCTAAAGTTTGAGCCACATATATCTCTAACAGAAGACAGACCGTCATTATGAACCTTAAGTATGTCTCCTAGCATAGCAGAGTCCATAACAATGTCTACTCCATTTACTAGAGTACAGATATGGTCGGACTCAACAGTAAAGAGGTCAGCATAGAAACTTTGGACCTCATCCTTATAAACCTTGGGCACATCCACTTTGAACAGATGTCCCACCTGTTGAAGTTTGACTATCTCAAGTATTTGCCTTATACCAGCCATCTCAAATATTTCTGGGTCAAATGTGTGACCCCATAGTACTTTCTAGGACCTCAACCTTTCTTTACCAGACACACTTCCACTTTTCATTTTCTTCACAGAATCGGGTTCCTTCATATTCTCTAATTTTCTTTTACCACACTTTTCACTAGACTTACCTTTTCCACTCGATTTCACTAGAATATCATCATCAGACATTGACTCTTCAACTACCACTTACTTTAACTTGTCACCACTTTTCATGTGCTCTTTCTGGGCAGTCCAATAGCCTCCTTTAAAGCACTTTCAGTAGTTTGTTTCTTTTTCTGATATCTTTTGACCAAGGAACTTGGTTCCTCTTGAGCTTCCTCATCGACTTCTACTACTGAAATGTTCTTGTCATAAACAATCTCTCCATCCTTCAATAGTCTCCTTTTCTTCTTCCTATTACTCCTTTTACTCTTCTTCAAGGCAGACTCAAGAGTTTCCTTCTTTTGCAACCTTGTAGTAGGTCTCTTAGGAGAGGGCTCAAGAGTGGCTACTAGCCTCCTTCTGGCAATGAACACACTTAGAGCAACATCATCATGATCTTCTTCATCACTGGACCTCATAGCAGGAGCCACTACTTCCAAAGGCTTGGTATCAAAGTGAGGAGAAGGAGCAGGGTCGAAATTGACCTTGGAAGAAGATTGCTGACCAATTTCCTCAGGAGAGGGGTTAGGTCCTTCAAGAGGAGTCCCAATAGTCTCTTCCGGTGCAGGTTGTTCAAAGAGCACCATTGTTTCTTCTCCCACCAGTGACTGAGTCTCTTCCCCCTGAGACTCAGGCATAGTAGAGGTTTCCTCATTCACTATTCCTTCAGTAGAGATGGCCAACATGTTTTCTATGGCCTCTCTCTCCTGAGATTCCACGGGTGCAACAATATCTGAGATAAGAGTGTTGTAGATTGATCAACATTGTCCTTAGAGACCTTTTCTGCCTGTGGAGTCTCACTCTTTTCTTTATATTTTCTTTGTTCTTTGAGAATCTCAGGCGGCAGAGAAGAGATACTATCGATGTTCTCAACACTTAGAGGGAGAGTGTGGTCTAAGGGGGTGGTGAGAGAGATGGAGGGTGAAGGAGAATCAAGTTTAGGTGCTTCAATTTCAACAATGGTGGAAGGGAAAATGTTGAGAGGTGTTTCTTTAGGAATAGAGGAATCGAGGGTTTTCTCTTCAATAGTGGGAAGGATTGTTTGATCTTCAGCCATGGTAGATGATCAATTTGAAAGTTCTAGAGAGGCTAAGAAAGAGAGAGATAATTGTTCAAGGTTTTGGAAATGAGAGGGTTTTAATGAGGAAAGAGGCAATTATGAGGTAGAGAGAAACGGGTTCTAAAATGGCGGTAGATGTGTGGGAAGATGCAATGTTTCAGAGGGAGGTGAAAGGATTTGAACGAAAAGACGTGACATACAGGCTCTGAAAAGGTTGATGAAGTGGCACTCAATTTTTGTTTCTTTTGAGATATGCATGAGAAAAACACAAGACTACTAACCTGTAGTACAAGAACCAGGTTCTTAACCGGGCTTTCAAAAATTCTCAACCCTCTTTTACCGCTCATGCATTGCCTCAGTAGCTTATATAATCATCATGTGTGCCTACCTGTAACGATATAGAAGTGAGTTGGACTTGGCCGGAAAACACTTTAGCTAATTTTACCTATATATGATTTTCATAGCCATATAGTAGGAATCAGGTTCTCAATTAGGCTTTATTGGCCCTAGTGCCAGCCTGTTTCTCTCAAAGTGTTCTCTGCTCAAGGATTTAGTGAAGATATCTGCAATTTGGTCTTCTATACTACAGAAATTCATGTAGATAAGCCCCTTCTCCACATTGTCTTTGAGAAAATGATGTCTCACATCAATGTGCTTGGTTCTTTTATGCTAGACTGGGTTCTTGGCCATGTTGAGTGCACTAGTGTTGTCACATAAAAGAGGCACACAGTCAGTGTACACACCAAAATCTTCCAATTGTTGTTTGATCCATAGGAGCTGAGCACAGCAGGAAGCTGCAGCAATATATATTTCTTCAGCTGTTGAAAGAGCTACTGAATTTTGCTTCCTTGTGCCCCATGAAATAAAATATGATCCTAGGAAGTGAGCCATTCCAGATGTGCTTTTTCTGTCCACAAGATAACCTGCATAATCAGTATCAGCATACCCAATAAGATTAAAATTGTCATATGAAGGGTAGTACAAAACCAGGTCATGTGTTCCCTTAAGATATCTCAGAATTCTTTTGGCAGGCATCAGATGAGATTCCTTGGGATTTGACTGAAACCTTGCACATAGTCCCACACTGAAAACAATATCTGGCATGCTTGCAGTAAGATAGAGGAGAGATCCAATGATGCCTCTGTACATTGTTTGATTCACTAGAGAGCCAGATTCGTCCATGTCAAGTCGAGTAGTAGTGGCAATGGGAGTGTGATAGGCTTAAGGTCTCTTAGTCTTATGTTTTCATGATCTAACAAACTTTATATATAGAACCAGATAAAGAACCTGATGCATGTATGGTACAATCATTCAACAACGGACTCAAGATAATCTAGGTAGTGTGCCTTTAGATTATAAGAACCAGTTTAGGGACCTGATCCCTTGGTGTTTCCCAAACAGAGGTACAAGTCAACTCTACAGCTGGAAAGAAGCTGCAAAAAGTGACTGCTTGCAACTGTGCACGCTACAGTACAGTAGTCACCTCCCATTGGGAAGAGGCATGTACCAACAGAGAATAGACATCATCCTTGGGATGTCTTTTGAAGTATAATAACATGGTGTAAGGCAACAAGATATTCAGTTGAGCATTTAGTGATATTCTTTCAAGCATTAAAGATCTGATCCAGCATTAAAGTCGCAAGAGTGTTAAGAACAAGAAGACAACTCCACTACGGACCACTTTCACTAAGAGTCTATGTGTGTCCTTAGTTGAGTTGTAATCTTGTTTTTTTTGTTCTTCATTGTAACTCCTATCTTGCTTTCTTAGAAGCTTGGTTTTAGGAAACTCAAAATTATAAACCATCTGAGTTTGTGTTGTGACTAGTGTTAGTCATAGATTGAAGTCTTTGTAACTAGTGAGTGACAAAGTGGCTTGTGATAAGTGTATTACAAGTTAGAGTGATTGAAGTCTTTGTAATAGAGTCATTACAAAGTGCCTTGTAATAGTGTATTTACAAGTTAATGAAGTTAAAATCCTACCAGTATAGATCGTGGTTTTTGTCCCCTTGAGCTGGGATTTTTCCACATAAAAATCTTGTGTCTTATT
Organism: Nicotiana glauca; assembly: GCA_026770625.1. NCBI lineage: Eukaryota > Viridiplantae > Streptophyta > Magnoliopsida > Solanales > Solanaceae > Nicotiana > Nicotiana glauca. The sequence continues at coordinate 23,612 of MU675484.1, forward strand.
TACATACTGTTTCAGTAGTTAGCATAGAGGGAACTGATATTGGACCAGGTCTCTATCCAGTTGGTGGACTCATATAAACTATCAATTGGTATTAGAGCAAAGTTCTTTCTAAAAGGTTAACACCTAGAAAGGATCTCAATGGCTGCTCCACCTAACTTTGAGGAAGGACAATCAACCTACAGACCTCCTAGATTCAACGGTCAGTATTACGGCTGGTGGATGACTCGTATGCATGATTTTATAATGGCAGAAATCTACAAGCTGTGGGACGTCATTTGTGATGGTCCACATATTCATATAAAGAAGGAGAACCTAGTGCTCAAGGCCGAAAACAATGACTCAAGTGAAGAAGATAGTGATATGGCCTATCTCACTAAAAGATTTCAAAAGATGGTACGAAGAAATGGTGGTATACCAAAGAGGGGCAGTTCAAGTAAACCACGGAACTATGATCTCTGTCACAAGCGCGGAAAGCCAGGGCATTTTATCAAAGACTGCCTACTTCTGAAACAAGAGCATTACAAACACAACTCTGACAAAGTAGCAAAAAGGAACCCGGTTGCTAACAAACGATTCAGCCGAAAAAGTGCAACTAACAATATTGTAAATCAAGCTCTCACTGCATGGGAAGACTCCTCCAGTGAATCAGAAGGGGAACCAGATGCAGGAAACAGTTCCATGATGGTAGTGGAAAATGAAGCAAAGGAATATGATTTATTATTTGCATTGATGGCTCAGTCCGATGATGATGAAGAAGATGACAATGATGAGGTAAATTTTAGGGATGTTTAGAGAAATTTGGAGTCCTACTCTTCTAAGAAATTGATGTTATTAGAAAATATTTTAATTGATGCATATTAATCTTATTAATGATAAGGATGCCTTGACTATAGAGTTAGGAGATGCTGAACAATCTAGAGATGATCTGGTGGTTGTGGTTGATTTAAAGGAGACCATAGGCAATCTTGAAAAAGAAAAAGAAGTTCTAACTGGAAAGATTAATAGTGTAGAAAATGAGAGAGATGATCTGACGGTAGTGGTTGTAGACTTGAAGGAAACCATAGAGAACCTTAGCAAAGAAAAGAATACTCTAGCAGAGAGAATTACAGCTACTGAGCAAGAAAGATATGACTTTTTGGTGGTAATCACAGGCCTAGAGGAGACAATTAAGGGACTCAAATCAGAACATAGGCTTGTAAGCATTGAGAAAGGGAAGGAAGTAGCTAATGAGACACACATCAAGCTTGAAAAGGAATTAAATGATGTGAAAACTAGTCTATGGGGTGAACTCGAGAAAAATTGGAAACTTCAAGCTAAATTGAAGAAAGTAAAAATTGATCTTGAGAAATCTCTTAAGTAGACCTAGTCCTCAGATGCTGTCACTTCCACGTACTTTAACCATAGTGGAAACAGGCAGGGAATCGGGTTCCAAAAGGAGAAAATTCCTTACAACCCTCACAGCAACTACGTCACTCTTCCTGATAACTGGCTTTGTACCAACTGTTGGAACAATGGGCACTTCAAAGAAAATTTTCAGGCCGGGGCTTAATCTATTCAGAAAAACAAAGTGTTTGCTGAAAAGTGACTACTAAAGGGGACCAGGTAGCACTCGCAAAAATCACATCTTGCCTGCATGGACTAGAAGAGCTCTTATCTATCCTTTTCCTCATTACAAGGGACCCAAACTAGTTTGGGTTCCTAAATCTAAACCATAATTTATATGTGCAGGGAACAGTGAGAGGAAGCGGCCTGCAATGGATCATGGATAGTGGATGCTCAAAGCACATGATTAGAAACACTATGGATTTTCTCTTACAGAAAGCCCTGCATGGAGGGAATGTGTCCTTTGGAAATGGAAAAAAGGGGCACATTCTCGGTGACAGAAAGGTTGGAAAGCCGCTTTCACACTCTATTGAGAATGTGCACTATGTGGATGGCCTGAAGTACAATTTCTTGCGTGTCTCTCAAATCTGTGATAAGGGGAACAAAGTAGAGTTCTTGTCTAAAGTGTGCGCAGTTACTAATCTGGTAACTAGTGAAGTGGTTTTAGTAGCCAAAAGATACAAGAACATCTATATTGCTGATTTTGAATCTCTGCAAGCTGGTGATATGAGCTGGTTGAAGCCAGTTGATAATGATGCAGAACTATGGCATAGAAGATTGGGGCATGCAAGCTTCTCACTTCTAAATAAATTGATACAGAAGGACCGAGTTCGTGGTCTGCCAAATTCGAAAGTTCAAAGAGCACAAAATGTGTGATGCATATGCTAGAGGAAAACATGTAAAATCATCTTTGAAGCCAAAGAAGGATGTTAGCACATTAAAACCACTCAAACTCCTTCATATGGATCTGTGTGGTCCTATGAGAATACCAAGCAGAGGTGGAAAGAAGTATATTTTTGTGATTGGGGACAACTATTCAAGATTCACTTAGACATTGTTTCTTAGAACAAAAGATGAGACATTCGAGGTATTTGTAGCCTTTGTCAAGAAAATTGAAGTGAAGATGGAATTGAAAGTAACCTATATTAGATCTGACCATGATTCGACAATGCCAAATTTGATGAGTTTTGCAATGAAAATGGAATTACTCACAACTTCTCAGCCTCAAAGACTCCACAGCAAAATGGTGTTGTTGAAAGAAAGAACAGAACTCTAGAAGATATGGCACAGACAATGCTTATTGACACTGGAATTGCCAAAAATTTCTGGGCAGAGGCAATAAACACTGCATGCTACTTGGTGAACAGGTGCATGATCAGGTTCCTCCTAAACAAAACCCCTTATGAGCTACTCAATGGAAGAAAACCAAAGATAACTCATCTGAGAACCTTTGGATGTAAATGTTATGTTCTCAATAACGAGAAAGACCAGCTTGGGAAGTTTGATGCAAAAAGTGATGAAGGAATCTTTCTAGGATATTCCTCTCAAAGCAAAGCCTACAAAGTATACAACAAAAGGACACGATGTGTGGAAGAAAGTGTTCATGTGATATTTAGCTAGACACCCTCTTCTAGCAAGGAAGGAAACAGTGATGATCAAGACAATGAACCACTTTTGGTTCTTGGGGAAATATCTTATGTTTCAAATGACAAGGCTGATATGATGAGCCAGATGAAGGAGGCAGGTGAAGACAATGTAACATCCTCATCCACTTCTCAAGAGGAACCTGGTACTTCAATTACTACCACTGAATCTAAAGAAAGAGTTGGAGATGCAGTGCAAGGCACTCCACAGGTAGCAGAACGAGGAGTGCAGGGAAATATATCCAATTTGCCCAATTCCTCTACCAATCAAACTTTAGTCCTAAATTGGAAACACAAAATCTCCCATCCACTTGATAATATAATCACCCCTTGATTCTGGAGTTCAAACAAGATCAACAACCAGAAATTCCCTATCCTTATCAGCATTTCTATCCCAAATAGGACCCAAAAATATCAAGGAAGCCTTGAAGGATATAGACTGGATTACGGTAATGTCAAGAGGAACTACATCAATTTAAAAGAAACAAGGTATGGAAACTGGTACCTAGACCCTCAGACAGAACCATCATAGGGACCAGGTAGGTATTCGGGAATACGCTGGATAAACATGGAAATACTACAAGGAACAAAGCAAGGTTTGTTGTCCAAGGATACAATCAGGATGAAAGGATCGATTATGATGAGACTTTTGCCCCAGTTGCTCGCATAGAAGCTATTAGGATCCTTATAGCCTTTGCATCACATTTGGAATTCACCTTATTCCAGATGGATGTGAAAAGTGTCTTCCTAAATGGGTTTCTTAAGGAAGAAGTCTATGTCAAGCAACCTCCAGGCTTTGAATGTCATGTACATCCTGAACATGTATTCAAATTGGATAAGGCACTGTACAGATTAAAGCATGCCCCTAGAGCCTGGTATGAGAGGCTATCCAAGTTTCTCTTGGAAAATTGGTTTCACAAGAGGAAAGATTGACAATATATTGTTATTGAAGAAACGGGGAAGGAACTTGCTCATTGTTCAGGTTTATGTAAATGACATCATATTTGGGGCTACAACAGACTCATTATGTGAATAATTTTCTAAACTCATGGGAAGTGAGTTTGAAATGAGTATGATGTGGGAACTGAACTTCTCCCTGGGTCTTCAAGTGAAGTAGTCTATAAAGGGAACGTGTATCAGTCAACAGAAATACATCAAAGAACTTCTGAAAAGGTTTGATATGGAAGCATCAAAGGGGATCGATACCCCTATTGCTACTGCTACTATGTTAGACATGGATGATTTTGGATCACCTATAAATCAAACAATGTATTGAGGAATCATTGGATCTCTATTCTACCTTACTGTCAGCAGGCCAGACATTGTATTTAGTGTGGGATTATGTGCAAGGTTTCAATAAAATCCTAAGAAATCTCATCTGAAGGCTGCTGAGAGAATTCTAAGATATCTTAAGGGCACACATGACTTGGTTCTATATTATCCTTCAGGTGACAATTTAAACCTTATTGGTTATGCTGACGCTGATTATGCAGGTTATCTGGTGGACAGGAAAAGTACATCTGGAATGGCTCATTTCCTCGAATCATGTCTAATATCATGGGGTACAAGGAAACAAAAACCAGTGGCTCTCTCAATAGATGAAGCATAATATGTTGCAGTTGCCTCGTGCTGTGCTCAGTTACTGTGGATCAAGCAACAATTGGAAGACCTTGGAGTATACATTGATTGTGTACTGCTTCTATGTGACAACACCAGTGCTCTTAACATTGCAAAGAACCCGGTTCAACACAAGAGAACCAAACACATTGATGTTAGACACCATTTTCTCCGAGATAATGCGAAAAGGGGACTTATTTTTATGAGATTTTGCTACACGGAAGATCAAATTGCAGATATCTTCACCAAAGCTCTAAGCAGCGAACACTTTGAGAGAAATAGGGTGGCACTGGGGTTAATTAAACCTAATTGAGAACTTGGTTCTGCTCATATGGCTATGAAAGTCATACTCAGGTAAAATTAGCTAAAGTATTTTCTGACTAGGCCTAACTCACATCTATACCATTGCAGGTAAACACACATGATGATTATAGAAGCTAAAGGTACAGTGTTGAACTGCGAAAGAGAGATACAAAATGCTTTTACAAAAATAGGTCCGGAACCTGGTTCCTGTACCACAGGTTAGTAGTAATGTGTTTTTCTCATGCTTTTTCAAAAGGCAACAAAATTAATTCAACGACCACATCATCCGACTTTTTAGAGCCTGTATATCACATCTTGTCTCTCAAATCTCTTCACTTCTTCTGCACGTTATGTATTCCCACAAACGTACCGTCATTTCGAAATTCTTCAGTACCCGTTCCTCTCCTCTCTCATTATTAGCCCTTCTTTCCATAAAGCCCTCTCACTCCCAGCAATTCTGAACCGTTATCTCCCACTGCATCTCTGTAATTTTTTTTAGAAACCTCTACCACTTCTCTCACAATGGCCAATGAACAATCTTTTCCTTCTCCTACCATCAACACCACTACCACATCTCCACCTTCCTTAGCATCACCACCAGAAACCCACTCATCCACTATCCTTGATACTAATGTACCCACACCGGTTTCCTTTTCATCTTTGGTCGCCCTTACTCCTCCATCAAACCCTGCCTCACTTCCATGTGTTGAAACTTCCGACTCCCTAAAGGTTAACCCTACTTCTCCTCCTTCTTAAACCAAAGAACACTTGGAAAGTGCTACCCCTCAGGCGTTAGAGGTCTTTGAGGAAGATCCCAATCAGTACTTGAACTCCTCCGTTCTAGACTCTGTGGCTCATTAGAGTCACCAGAAATAGAAGCGACACAAAATGTCATAGCTATCGCTATTGAAAGTCTTACAAATAAAGGATCCTTCCCTCTGTCTGAGTCTTAGGGGGAAGAAACTCCATTCTTATGGGATGAAGGGACTATGGTTCTTTTCGAGTCTCTGGTTCATGACACAGTCACAGAAAAATCTGTTGGACAACCTGATTCTCCTTTGGCCAAAACAAACTAGGAGCCCATCTTCTATACTAAGCCCTTGGAGTCAATTCCTCCTATTATGGTACCTTTTGTCAAAGAAGATGAAGATGACATGGTTTTACAAGGTACCTTTGGCCAATCCAAAAGTAGGCACCGGCAAGCAGACCTTCTCCAAAATAACTCTAGAAGAGTGTGTATGTGTGGAAAAGGTTGGGGGAAGCACTTCGACAATTTCTCAGCTGATAAAATGCTCAGTATGCTGCTACTGAAGAAATCAGAAGGTTTAAGGCTCAAAATGAAATACTAGAAACTCAGCTCAGTCAAGTTGTTACAGCACCTGGTTCCGTTAATTCTTCCCATGAAAAAGTTGCCCGCTTGAGTAAGGAGAATGCTGAGCTTAGACAATAGGTGGAGAACCTCCGGGAGAAACTACTTGAGGAACAGATGTCTACAAATGCCCGCATGGACCAGGTTATCAAAACCATTGCCTCCTCCTCCAAGCCTCCTTCTTCTAGTGCCCCCTAGGATCCTATCAGTGACAAGTTGTCTTATGTTATGATGTTTTGTGGCTGTTGTTTTCTTTTTGTTTTTTTTTTGTTTTGGCATGTTGGATTCCACTGTTACTGCTCCCATTGAAATAGACCAATTTAGTCTTTGCAAAATTTATTATCAATGAAATAGCTCTTCTTTTGCTAGTACAATGCTTGTTTTCCTTTTGCTTCTCTTTTCCATCATGTTGTGTGCACATATGGGGCATGAGTTAGCTGTGTTAGACTTCTTTATGCTTTGTTTGCCTGATTGTGCATTTTTAATGATGCCAAAAGGGGGAAGAGTTGGTTAACTTGAAAAATTGAAGCAGGTGATTTAGGGGGAAGCATAGAGTAAGGGGGAACATATGAGGTTACTGGTACTTTATCTGGTTAAGTTAAGCTCTATAAATAGTCATCAATTTTAAAAGTTTGTCATCATCAAAAGGGAGAAATTGATGGGCTTAAGGTCTCTTAGTCTTATGTTTTGATGATCTAACAAACTTTTTGTATAGAATCAGATAAAAGACCTGATGCATGCCCGGTATAATCATTCAGCAATGGACTAGAGATAATCTGGGCAGTGTGCCTTTGGATTCACAAGAACCAGTTTAGGGACGTGATCCCTTGGTGTTTCTCAGACAGAAGTACAAGTCAACTCTACAGCTGGAAAGCAACTGCAGAAAGTGACTGCCAGCAATTGTGCACGCTACAGTACAACACACTTCCCATTGGGAAGAGGCGTGTACCAACCAAGAATAGACATAGTCCTTGGGATGTCTTTTGAAGTATAATAACATGGTATAAGGAAACAAGATATTCACTTAAGCATTTAGTGATATTCTCTCAAGCATTGAAGATCTGATCCAGCATTGAAGTCATACGTGTGTCAATAACAAGAAGACAACTCTACTACGGACCAGTTTCACTAAGAGTCTATGTGTGTCCTTAGTTGATTTGTAATCTTGTTTTTATGTTCTTCATTTTAACTCCTATCTTGCTTTCTTAGAAGCTTTGTTTTAGGAAACTCAATATCATAAACCATCTGAGTTTGTGTTGTGACTAAAATTAGTCATAGGTTGAAGTCTTTGTAACTAGTGAGTGACAAAGTGGCTTGTGATAAGTGTAATACAAGTCAGAATGATTGAAGTCTTTGTAATAGAGTCATTACAAAGTGTCTTGTAATAGTGTAATTACAAGTTAGTGAAGTTGAAATCCTTCCAGTATAGGTTGTGATTTTTGTCCCGTTGAGTTGGAATTTTTTCCACGTAAAAATCTTGTGTCTTATTTATATATTGTTTCAGTAGTTAGCACTGAGGGAACTGATATAGGACCAGGTCTCTATACAGTTGGTGGACTCATATAAACTATCAGTGTGTCAATCACTTTTGATGCTTCCATGTCAAACCTCTTCAGAAGCTCTTAGATATACTTCTGCTGACTAATGAATGTTCCCTTTGTGGACTGCTTCACTTGAAGACCCAAGAAGAAATTCAAATCACTCATCATGCTCATCTCAAAATCACTTCCCATGAGTTTTGCAAATTCCTCACATAGTGAATCAGCTGTTGCTTTAAAAATGATATCATCAACATATAATTGAACAATGAGCAGGTTCCTCCGTCGTTTCTTGAGAAACAAAGTGTTGTCAATTTTTTCTCTTGCAAAACCATTTTCTAAGAGAAACTTTGACAACCTCTCATACCAAGCTCGAGGATCCTGCTTCAATCCATACAATGCCTTGTCCAGTTTGAACATATATTCAGGGTGTTCATGACATTTAAAACCTGGAGGTTGCTTTACATACACTTCTTCCTTAAGGAAGCCATTCAGAAATACACTTTTGACATCCATTTAGAAAAAAGTAAATTTCATATGCGATGTAAAGGCAATGATGATTCTGATAGATTCCATGCAAGCAATCGGAGCAAAAGTATCATCATAATCAATTCCTTCCTCCTGATTGTAGCCTTGGACCACTAGTCTTGCCTTGTTCCTTGTAGTGTTTCCACTTCATCGAGATTATTCCTAAATACCCACCTGGTTCCTATGATGGTTCGATCTGAGGGTCTAGGTACCAGGTGTCATATGTTCTTCCTTTCAAACTGATGCAGCTCATCTTGCATGGTTGTGATTCAGTCTGCATCTTTTAAGGCTTCCTTAGTATTTTTGGGTTATATTTGGGAGAGGAATGATGAGAAGGCAAGTGAATTTCTGGCTTTTTATCTGGTTTGAACTCCTGAATCCAGAATACTTATGTTGTCAAGAGGATGGGAGCTTTTGTGTTTCTAGTTTGGCACTTGAGCTTCATTTGTAGAGGAGCTGGGTAATCCTGGCTGGTTCCCTTGTATCCTTCTTTCAGCTACCTGTGGAGTACTTTGAACTGCATCAAATACTATTTCTTCCGCTTCAGTGGTTGTAATTGTGGTACCTGATTCCTCTCCGGCTGATGAGGAATAGACTGCATTGTCTTCACTTGTCTCCTTCACTTGACTTATCATATCTGCCTTTCCATTTGCCATATCAATGACCTCACCTGGAACTAGCATAGGCTCTCCATCTTGATCATCCTTGTTGCTTTTCTCACAGGAGATGTAAGACTTATCAAGGATTACGTGAACATTTTCCTCAACACACTGAGTCCACTTGTTGTATACCTTGTAGGCTTTACTTTGAGAAGAATATTCCAAAAATATTCCTTCATCATTCTTGGCATCAAATTTTCCAAGCCGATCCTTTCCATTGTTGAGAACATAACATTTGCACCCAAATGTTCTTAAGTGAGTCTGCTTGGGCTTCCTTCCATTAAGCAACTCATAGAGAGTTTTATTCAAGAGAGACCTAATCATGCACCTATTCACGAAGTAAGGCAGTGTTGATAGCTTCAACCTAGAAGTTCTTAGCAATCCCACCATCGATCAACATTGTTCTTGCCATTTCTTCAAGGGTTCTGTTCTTCCTTTCCACAACTCCATTTTGTTGTGGAGTTCTTGGGCTGAGAAGTTGTCAGTAATGCCATTCATGTTGCATAATTCATCAAACTTAGCATTGTCAAATTCTGTTCCATGATCTGATCTAATGCATACTACTTTTGATTCCATCTTCACTTGAATTTTCTTCACAAAGGCTACAAAAATTTCAAATGTCTCATCTTTTGTTCTAAGGAATAGAGTCCAACTGAATCTAGAATGGTCATCCAGTATCACAAAAATGTATCTTTTTTCTCCTCTATTTTTCACTCTCATAGGACCACATAGATCCATATGAAGGAGATCAAGTGGTTTTGAGGTGCTGATGTCATTCTTTGGCTTGAACGAGGATTTCACATGCTTCCCTCTAGCGCAGGTCCTTCTGAACCACTTTATTCAGTAAAGAGAAGCTTGCATGCCCCAGTCTTCTATGCCACAGTTCAACATCATCATCAACTGCTTTCAAGCAGCTAGATCATCACTTTTTAAGGACTCAAAATCAGCAACGTAGATGTTGTTGTATCTTTTGGCCACAAGTACCACTTCACCAGTTACTAGATTTGTAACTGTGCATATTTTGGACAAGAACTCCACCTTGTTTCCTTTATCACATATCAGAGAGACACTCAGGAGACTGTACTTAAGACCATTCACATAGTACACATTCTCAATTGAGTGAATGAGTGATTTTCCAATTTTTCCAACACCAAGAATGTACCCTTTTTCCCATTTCCAAAGGATACACTCCCTCATTGAAGGGCTTTTAGTGAAATAAAGTCTATGGTATTCCCAGTCATGTGCTTTGAGCATCCACTATCCATGAACCGTTGTTGACTACTTCCTTTCACTGTTCCATGCACAAGGAAATCAAGGGTTAGATTTAGGAACCCAAGCAAGTTTGGGTCCCTTGTAATAAACAAGAGGATGAATAAGTGCTATTCTTTTCTATGCACGTAACATGCGGTTTTTACGGGTGGCACCTGGTCCTCTTTCAACAGTTACCCTTTCAGCAAAAACTTTATTTTTCTGAAGAAATTGAACCTTGGCTTGGCAATTTTCTTTGAAATTCCCGTTGTTCCCACAGTGGGTACACAGCCAATTACCAGGCATATTAACGTACTTGCTATGAGGGTTATAAGGAGTTCTCTCCCTTTGAAACCCTATTCCCTGGCTGTTTCCACCGTTGTTAACGTATATGGTAGTAATAGCATCCGAGGACCAAGTCTACTTAAGAGACTTCTCAAGATCATTTTTTACTCTTTTCAATTTTGCTTGAAGTTGCCTATTTTTCTCAAGTTTAACACACAGACTAATTTTTACAATATTTTACTCGTTTTCAAGTTTAATATGTGCCTCACTAGCCACTTCATTTCCTTTTTCAGACTTCCCAGGCCTACATTCAGTTTTGAGTTCCTCTATTGTTTATTTTAAGTCTACGATCACCACTAAGAGGTCATCTCTTTCCTGCTCAATGACAACCACTTTCTCTACTAAGGCATCTTTTTCTTTACTGAAACTATTAATGGTTTCTTTTAGGTCAACTGCTACTACCATCAGATCATCTCTTTCGTGTTCTACACTAGTGATTCTCTCAGTTAGAACCTCCTTTTCATTTTCCATATTACCTATGGTTTTCCTTCAAATCAACCACATAAACTACTAAGTCATCTCTAGTTTGTTCAGCATCTCCTAATTTTATGGTTAAGGCATCCTTATCATTTACAAGACTTTGATAGGCATCAATTAACACATTAGCTATTGACATGAGCTTTTTAGGAGAGTAGGATTTTAGATTTCTCTGAACATCCCTAAAATTTACCACATCATTATCATCATCTTCATCATTGTCTGACTGAGCCATCAAAGCAAATATTGAATCATATTCATTGGATTCACTTTCAACAGCCATCATAGAACTATCACCTGCATCATTTTCTTCTTCAGACTCACTGAAGGAATCTCCCCATGCTGCAAGAGCTTGCTTCACAACATTGTCAGCGGCGTTCTTTCTTTCGAAGCATTTGTCAGGAATTGGGTTCCTCTTACTTGCTTTATCAGAATTGTGCTTGAAATGTTCTTGCTTCATGAGAGTACAATCCTTGATGAAATGCCATGGTTTTTTGCATTTATGATAGAGGTCATAATTCTTTGGTTTGCTGGAACTGTCTCTCTTTGGTATGCCTCCATTCCTTTGAACCATATTCTGAAACCTTCTGGTTAAGTAAGCCATGTCACTGTCCTCCTCACTTGAGTCATTGCTTCCAGCCTTGAGTACCAGGCTCTTTTCCATATTTGGTTCTCTTCTTTCATTGTCCTTCTTCTTCTTTATTTTATAGGTTTTCAGATTTCTGACTAGCTCATCTATGGTTAGCGCCGCAAATCCTTTGCTTCAGTAATGACGTTCATTTTACTCTCCCAGGATCTGGGCAGAACACTAAGAATCTTCTGCACGAGCTTGTTCCTTGGAATGATTACACCAAGTGAGTGTAACTTATTTATGATGGAAGTGAATCGAGTGTGCATATCTTGAATAGATTCATCATCCTTCATTCTAAAGAGTTATTACTCAGTGGTGAGCATATCAATCTCTGATTTACTTGAGTGGTTCCTTCGTGTGTTGTTTGTAAGGCTTACCATATATCCTTGGCGGATTGACAGGCTGAGTTCCTATTTTATTCATCAGGTCCTATGCCACAAACCAAAATTTTCTTGGCATGAAAGTTTTTCTCCACAGCTTTCCCATCTGCAGCGTTGTATTCTTTCCTAGTCTTTGACATCGTCACAACAAGATCTCCAACCTTCTTTGTTAGGACATAGGGGCCATCACAAATAACATCCCACAACTCGAAATCTTCTGCCATGATAAAGTCATGCATTCTTGTCTTTCACCACCTATAGTATTGGCCATTGGACTTGGGTGGTCTGTAGGTAGACTGACCCTCTTCGAAGTTTGGTGGAGTAGCCATGAGGATCCTTTTTAGGTGTTAACCTGATAAAAAGAACCCGCTCTGATACCAATTGATAGAATATATGAGTCCACCAAACTATATAGAGAGCAGGTCCTATATAGGTTTCTACAGATAATACTAATGCAACAGTAAGTAAATGGAACAGGGAATTTTTACGTGGAAAAATCCCTTCTCAAGGGGATAAAAACCACGACCTACACTGGTAGGATTTCAACTTCACTATTAGCAATCTTTAGATTACAACCTATGCAATCTAGGAATTGAACTCTTGATCCCTCACTAACTTCTAATACACCTATTACAAGCCAATTTGTAATATTCCTATTACAAAGACTTCAACTCATGACTAACTCTAGTCACGACACAAACACTAAAGGTTTATGATTTACAAAGGGTTACTAAGTAAATCTTCTAGATAAGAAAAGTAGGAATTACAATTAAGAATAATTACAAAGTTACAACTCAACTAAGGACATGCAAGAGACTTGTTGTAGGAACTGGTCCGTAGTAGTGTTGTACTTTATTCTTGATGCACTTGAGAAATGAATGCTTAATTATCATATGCTTGAATGAATTATCAAGTGTTCAAGTGATGTTTCGTTGTAATGTTTATTGTTCATACAACAAAGATGACATCACTTGAATGATGTAATTACTTGGTTGGTCAATGAGAAGTGACTGTTGTACTGTGTTGCATTGTTTGCGTGTATAGTGCATGCAGTTCACTTTCCAGTTGTAAACAGTTGACTTCATACTGCTGTTAGGGGAACCCAAGAGGATCAGTTCCCTGTGTTGATTCTTTATCTTCTGAAGTCATCGCTTGAGTCCATTGAGTGAGTTGTGTACCAAGTGTCTCATGTTCCTCATCTGGTTCTTTGATAGTAAGTTTGTTAGATCATCAAAACATAAAACTAAGGTATTATAAACCCATTAAGGAGTTTAGATACCTCATTCTTGATGAAAGCATGTCTGACCTCAGACTGGGGTCTCCTCTTCTGCTTGACCGAGTGGAATTTTGGGTCTAGGCTTAGCTTGTGAGTGGTTATTTCCAACGGGATCCCTATCATATCAAGGTGGGACCAAGCGAAGCAATTTATGTTGACTATAAGAAATGGAATGATTTTTTTTCCAGAGCTCGAGACTTAACCTCGTGCCCAGGTATACCTTTCAATCGGGTAGACTTTCGATCAATATGACTTATTCCAGCTCCTCGACCGTTGATTTAGTGGCGTCAGAATCATCGGGGGATATAAAAGACCTAGGAACCCCGTAGTCATCGTCTTCATTAGTCCCCTATTTCTCCGGTTGGGTCGAGGCTGGTGTCGATAATTGCTATTTATCTTCTTCCTTTATAGCCGAACTTGGCCCATTTGTTGTTGCAAGTGCAGATATCGGAATTGCCTCTTCAATCATAAACATCTCCTTTGCTGCTGGCTGTTTTCCTTATATTGTTTTAATTCCTCCCGGTGTTGGTAATTTTAATACTTGGTGCAAAGTCGAGGGAACTTCTCTTATGTTATGGATCCATGGCCTCACGAACAGAGTGTTATACCTCATGTCTCCTACGATCACATAAAACTTGGTTTCCTGGATGGTCCCGGTGACATTTACTGTAATGTTATCTCCCCCTTAGTGGTTTGATATGCTATATTGAATCCGTTTAAAACTTAGACTGCAGGCACGATTTGATCTCGTAGGCCGAGCTGTTCTACGACTCTTGACCGGATGATGTTGGCCGAGCTACCTGGATCAATTAACACGCGCTTAAATCAAGATTTATTTAAGAGTACAAATATTACTAGTGCATCGTTATAGGGTTGCACGATCTCTTTTGCGTCCTCATCATTGAAAGATAAATTTCCTTCCGGTATGTAATCTCGAGTCTGTTTTTCCCTTGTGATGGATACTTTTGTGCGCTTTAACATCGGTCCTTGAGGGACATCGACCCCACCGATGATCATGTTAATTATATGTTAAGGTTCTTCTTGTTCAGTATGTTTACTAGAATCCCTATTCCTGAAATGGTTCTTGGCTCGATCGCTCAAGAATTCTCGAAGGTGCCCGTTGTTGAATAACTGGGCTACTTCATCTCTCAACTATCAGCAATCCTCTATTCTGTGGCTGTGAGTGCCATGATATTTGCACATCTGGTTAGGATCCCTTTAGGGTGGATCAGATTGTAGAGATCGAGGCCATTTGGTGTCCTTAATGCATCTGATAGCCGATATAATAGTGGCAGCATCGACGTTAAAGTTATATTCCAATAACCTCGGTACTTCCTTAGGCCCGATAGGTCTGTCAAAACTGTTCTTTCTCATGAGCCCTCGGTTTCTCTGACCTCAATCACTTCTTTTTTCATTTCGCATAGAGTTTCGCTCGGACCTACTGCTTATTCGGTCTCCATTGTAAGGCTGATACTAATCCCTGTTTGACCTCGGTTCACGGTTGATATCTCCCTTGGCTCCATCGATGGTTCTAACGGGATAAATAGACTCTGAAGGGGCCTCAAGTTGATCATATTTGACTCTGATTTTTTATGATACCGGTTATGCACGTCGGCCCAAGTAACAGCCGAATATTCTATCAAATTCTGCCGCAACTGTTGTGAAGTCACCGAGCTTCAAAAATTGAGTCCCTGGGTGAAAGCTTGGATGGCCCAATCATCAACGACCGGTGGTAGATCCATCTGTTCCATCTAAAACTGGGACACGAACTCTCTGAGCATCTCATTATCCTTCTGTCTTACTTTGAAAAGGTCCGACTTCCTGGTTTCGACCTTGATAGCCCCGGCGTGTGCTTTCACAAAAGAGTCTGCAAACATAGCAAATAAGTCAATAGAATTAGGAGGTAAGTTGTGATACCATATCATAGCTTCCTTTGACAGGGTCTCTTCAAATTTCTTCAATAGGATAGACTCGATCTCATCATCCTCTATGTCGTTCCCTTTGATGGCGCATTTGTAGGAGGTAACATGCTCGTTTGGGTAGGTCATTCCGTTGTACTTAGGCATTTTGGGCATGCGGAATTTTTTAGGGATCAGCTTTAGAGCCGCATTCGGAGGGAAAGGTTTTTGCACAAACTTCTTGGAATCCAGGTCTTTCAGTATCGGCGGTGCTCTTGGGATTTGGTCAGCCCTAAAATTGTAAGTTTCTACCTTTTTATCACTTACTTCGATTTTCCTCTTCCCTAATTCGATCCGTTTTGTCATCTCCTCGAGCATTTTTATGGTCTCGGGGTTAGTCCCTAATTCGTTTTCATTCGACCTCTCTGCGACCAGTTCGTCCCTATGGGAGACTTTCCGGGATGGATCGGGTTTAATTGTGCTCGGTGCGCGTCTTTGGTTTTGTAACTGATCTATCACCGCCTGTTGAGCTTGTAACATTTTGAAGATCATTCATAAATTGTTCTCGTCTCCTCCATTATTTTTAGTATTTTGCGCTGCCGATCGGGCTCCACCACAGATGTTATTCCTGGGGTCGATAGGCAGATTTGTGTCGATAGCCATATGCGAGTTAGCATCCAACAGGTCCGTGGCTGGAATTCCAATGGGATCATTGGGCGGTACCTTATTACCAGCACTATGTTGTTATTTTCACCGTGATGACCGATCTCATTATCAACAGGTAGGGGTGCTTATTATGAGTTAGACATTTTATACTTTAACCTAAAATTAGAGGCACTTTAAATAAAAAGTGTAAAGTAGTATGTGTTATGAAAATTTATATCAAATAACCACTATTATCATTAGCCCCATGGTGGGTGCCAAACTGTTTACCCTCAAATCAGATAATAATTGAATTTGTAAGTGGATTTAAGGATAAATGGATTAAATTGACACAAAGCAGTAAATTAAATTGTAATTGAAATAAACAATGATAAACTAAATTCAAACCACACGAATTGAACAGTTACAACCATTGGGGGTTAACCATCCTTGAACAGTATGCACTTCGATCGATATCAAGGCACAGATGAATAAGAGCTTAAAGAGAAAATAATAGTTTATTGCTTCTGAGTGCATGTTACAATGTGTTTTACAAGTAATCAAACCTTCTTTATATAGTAGGGGAGTCCTATATTAGTTATAACTCTATAAAAGGAAAAAAATCTCTTAATTTGTTGATTGCCTATTCCTTATTGATATGTGCCGAGATTCCCATCATAATATCTAACCGATCATGGATATTTTGGTCTTCTGTTGGTTATACTAACAATGTTTCTTCAAGCTCGTTCGGGGTCAAGGTCAATTCCGGGATCACGAATTCAATGTTCTCGAAGACAGACGTTCTGACCTTGGGTTCTGGTTCGATGGGACTTGGGGTCGATCTTAAGTCCCTTATGCTCCGAGCTCGATCTACCATGTCGTAGGCGAGCCCAATTTTGACCATATATAATATGTATATATCATCATATTACTTAAAACATAATTGTAAGTAATTCTCTATACATAGACTTAAGAAAACGGAAAACAATTTTCTATATAAAGCTAACTTACATAACAATATAGGAAAATATTTATATCCATAAGCTACGCAAGCTTTTTCATATATGCTCTTTCTCTCTCTTCAAGTTTCTCTCTCCCCGCTAGTGCTCTCTCTTCTGCCTTCTGATTTTCTGGCGCCGGCAACCTCGGGTAAGTCATCCTCTCTCTCTCCCGCTCTTCTCCCTCCTTCCTCTCTCCTCCTCCCCTCATCTCTTTTCTCCACCCCTTTTCTCTCTTTTCTCTACCCCTTCTCTCTCTTTTCTTTATTTCAACGCCGGAATTTTTGGCCAGCGACCTCCAAGCGCCTCTCATCTGTCTTTCTTCTCTTATCCTCACTCCCTTCTGCTCTCTTATCCCCATAAACCCGTCTCTCTTTCCCTGTTGATCGTTTTCCCCAACTCTTCTTAAGCCCAAATTTTAGTTTCGAAACCCTGGCAGCCTCAGCGGCCCCTTGTTGTCCCTCCCTTGGTTTCGTGGTGGTTGTGTGTGTTTTTTCAGGGAACTAGTTGTGGCTGCCCAGGCAAGCACGAGACGTATGAGCGAGTAGAGCGGAGCATCACCGGCTAGTGTATGCAAAGGTTGGCGGGAGTTGGAAGGACGCACGACAGATTTTTGTGACCTCGGGTGCATTAAGTCATATTTTCAGGTTCTTTCCATCGGGAATTGATAGCTCCCGCTTTCTTGTCTCTTTATTTATGTCAGTTAAATTGTAGCTATTTAGTTAGCATCACTTTAAGTATATTATTAGAGTACTTGTAGTTGCTACCTGTTATTTTCTAGTTTGGGTCAATGTTAGTGTTTTTTAGAGTTTGTCGTAGATATATTGGCTGTGGTCTGGGATGGTATAGTAAGTTCATGTCCTCAAGGGGTGCCGGGGGTGAGAAGGGGGTGGGGAGGGGGTCAGTGGATAGGACGGGAGGCAAGGAGGGTAAGAGGAAAGATGGAGCTTATAGATCGAGGATCGGATCGGATCGTGGAACATAGGCATGCTGACGGGTAAGTCTATTGAGTTGGCGAAGATTCTCCAAAAGAGGAAGGTTAGTGTCTAGAAGACTAGGTGGATAGGGTCAAAGGCGAGGAATGCGGATGGGTATAGGTTGTGGTACTCTGGAGTCGCGAGGGGTAAGAATGGAGTGGGTATCTAGGTGGATAGGGATCTTAAAAAGTCTGTCGTTGAGGTTAGGCGAGTGAATGATAGGCTAAGTTTATTAAGTTGGTAATTGGTGAGTGCACTCTCAATGTCGTTAGCGCTTACGCGCCGGAAGCGGGCTTGGATGAGGAGGTTAAGAGGCGCTTTTAGGAGGGTTCGGACGAGATTGAGCGCAGTATTCCACCTAGTGAAAGGTTATTTATTGGAGGAGATTTTAGTGGCCATATTGGGTCGGTTGCTGGTAGTTATTGTGAGGTGCATGGTGACTTTGGCCTTGGGGATAGGAACAGAGCAAGTACTTCGCTGTTAGACTTTGCTAAGGCTTTCGACTTGGTGATTGCGAACTCGACTTTTTCGAAGAGGGAGGAGCATCTGGTTTCTTTCCAAAGTTTGGTGGTGAAAACTCGGATTGATTACCTTCTCCTCAGAAGGTGTGATAGAGGGTTGTGCAAGGATTTTAAGTTTATCCTGGGAGAGACCCTCGCGACCCAGCATAGGCTCTTAGTGATGGACATCGGCATTATGATGAAGAGGAAGAAGAGGTATGCTCGTGGCCGACCGAGGATTAAATAAGGATCTTTAACCAATAATAAATCCCAGGATTTGGGAGGGAAGTTATCCGTTATGGGAGCTTGGAGGAGTAGTGGAGATGCGAGCACTATGTGGTCAACGACTGCGGGCTACGTGAGGGAGGCGACGATTGAGGTGCTAGGGGATATTGAAGGGTTTTTCTGGCAGGCACCAAGGCGACTGGTGGTGGAACGACGTAGTCCAAGGTAAAGTGGAGGCGAAGAAGGTAGCGTACATAAATTTAGTAGGGAGCACAAGCGAGGAGGAGAGGAGAGCGAATAGAGAGAGGTACAAGGTGGCGAGGAAGGAGGCAAATCTGGCGGTAACAGAGGCTAATAATGCAGCGTTTGGTCATCTATACAAGGAATTAGGGGAGAAAGGCGGGAACACGAAGTTGTTTTGACTGGCTAAAGCGAGGGAGAGAAAGGCCCGGGATCTGGACCAAGTAAGGTGCATCAAAGACGAGGATGGTAGAGTATTGATGGGAGAGTCCCAGATTAAGCAGAGATGGCAGACGTACTTCAATGGTCTTCTAAATGAGGAAGGGGACCAGGATAGAGCGCTAGGGGATTTGGGGAATTCAGAGAGTCTCCGAGATTTTAGGTATTGAAGGCGCATTAAGGTGGAGGAGATCGTGGGGGCTTTGCGTAAGATGAGTAGGGGTAGAGCGATCGGGCCAGATGAAATTTTGGTTGATTTCTGGAAGTGTGTGGGTAGAGCAAGATTGGAGTGGATGACTGGGTTGTTCAATGTAATTTTTAGGACAAAGAGGATGCCGGAGGAGTGGAGGTCGAGTATAGTGGTACCGTTGTACAAGAACAAAGGTGATATCCAGTGTTTTAACAATTATAGGGGTATCAAGTTACTTAGCCATACCATGAAAGTATGGGAGAGGGTGGGGGAGGTGAGGGAGAGGAAGACGACGTCTATATCTAACAATCAGTTTGGGTTCATGCCGGGTCGCTCCACTATAGAAGCTATCTACCTTATTAGGAGGTTGGTGGAACAGTACAGGGATAAAAAGAAGGATCTGCATATAGTGTTTATTGACTTGGAGAAAGCGTATGACAAGGTCCCTAGGGAGGTGCTCTGGAGACGTCTTGAGGCAAAGGGCGTGCATGTAGCCTACATAAAAGCGATCAAGGACATGTATGATGGAGCCAAGACTAAGGTTAGGACTATGGGAGGTGACTCGGAGCATTTTTCGGTTGTTATAGGATTACACCAAGGCTCTGCGCTTAGCCCGTTTTTATTTGCCTTGGTGATGGATGCACTGACACACCATATTCAAGGGGATGTACCATGGTGTATGTTATTTGCTGATGACATAGTTCTAATTGATGAGACGAGGTCGGCGTTAACGAGAGGTTGGAGGTTTGGAGACATACCCTCGAGTCTAGGGGTTTTAAATTGAGCAGGTCTAAGACACAGTACCTAGAGTGCAAGTTTAGCACTGAGTTGAGGGAAGTAGGTAGGGACGTGAGGCTTGGATCACAGGTCATCCCCAAGAGGGATAGCTTCAAGTACTTTGGGTCGATGATTCAGGGGGACGGAGAGATCGACGAGGACATCACTTACCGTACATGGGCGGGTTGGATGAAATGGAGGCTTGCATCTGGAGTCTTGTGTGAAAAGAAAGTGCCACTGATACTCAAAGGTAGGTTTTATAGAGCCGTGGTTAGACCGGCCATATTGTATGGGGCAAAGTGTTGGCCGATTAGGAACTCCCATATCCAGAGGATGAAGATAGCAGAGATGAGGATGATGAGGTGGATGTGCGGGCACACTAGGATAGACAAGATTAGGAATGAAGATATACGGAAGAAGGTGGGCGTGACCCCTGTGGATGACAAGATGCGGGAAGCGAAGCTCAGATGGTTAGGGCACATGCGGAGAAGAATCCTTGATGCTCCGGTGAGGAGGTGTGAGCGTTTGGCCGTTGTGGGTACCAGAAGAGGTAGAAGGAGGCCTAAGAAGCACTGGGGAGAGGTGATCAGGCAGTACATGGTACGACTGCATCTTTTCGAGGACATGGCCCTTGATAGGAAGGTCTGAAGGTCAAACATTAGGGTTGTAAGTTAGGGGTTAGTAGAGCTTTCATTACTTCATACCCGGGGGTGAGGCGGGGTTGGATTAGGGTTGATCTTAGATGGCTTGCAGTTTATGCTGAGTCCACACTATCCTTGTTGTTTATCTTAGTCCCGGGCCTTAGATACTGGTTACTGTTATTGCATGTCATTTATCTTTTGGTTGTTATGCTTCTGTTACTATTACGGTTTCTACTGGAGTTACTAATGAATTGCCTTTTCTTATTTTTTTTATTTCCTTCTTTCTAAGCCGAGGGTCTATCGGAAATAGCCTCCCTATCGGAGTAAGGGTAAGGTCTGCGTACACATTACCCTTCACAGACCCCACTTTGTGGGATTTTACTAGGCAGTTGTTGTTGTTAATATATATTACCTCCGTTCACTTTTACTTGGCATGTATACTAAAAATAAATTTTTATTTTTACTTTATTTTACGCATATCAAGAGTAGATAAAAAAGATTTCCTGTTATATCCACAGTATTTATTACTCATTCCAAAATATTTTCTCAAATCTAATTTTTTTTTTATATATATATATTAATTAAATGGATATTATGATAAATTATGTACTTTATTTATTATTTTTTAAGGAACCTGAAAATTCAAAACATTCAAGTAAAAGTGAAGAGAGGTGGGAGTAACCTCATGATTTACTCTTTAGGATCAGTCCGGTCTTCTAACTTTACCGAGAGTATATCCAGAAAAGAAAAAAAATCGTCATTTTCCGGAATAAATGCCACATAATTTTCTTTTTATATGATAAGTCCTGTATAAGCCACGTGTGCCCGTAAAGATATACTGTAGCACAAGTCCCCTATACTAGCGGCGATTCCCACATATATATCCATTCAAATACTACATCGCCTCGCTGGTTTCGCTCCTTCCTCGAATTAAGAGAAAGTTTTAGCCAAAGGCGTGAAATCGGTGAATTTGATATGGCTGGGAAGGTGATGCATGCTCTCCAATACAACTCTTATGGCGGCGGTGCCGCTGGCTTAAAGGTATTTTCACTTCCGCTCTGCTAAAAGCCTGCTTTGGCTATCATTTTTTGGCATTCATTTGGCATATCAATAACTATTTTTGAGTGTTACCATATGTTTCTGATACTATGGCCTCGGGACGTCAACATGGTTACAGTTTATTTTCCAATTGGCTCATTTCTCATTAGCAAATTGCAGATGTAGTAGTTTGAGGAGAGTTCCTTGATGACGACTGTCTAAACCTATTTAACTGGTACTTGGACTGTTGAACTTACTGTCATTAGAAGTTTAGAATTCTTCGACTGTATTCTTAAGACTCAAAATTCAAAATTGACAGGAGACTCGAATTTATTTGAAGTTTACAGAGAAAAAAATTATTTTCAGACTAGTATTTGAAATGATAATTTGACTATTGGAAACTTTTTTTGTGGGGGATTGGGTATCTCAAAAAGCCGCAGAACTAGGAGGTATGGATATGAGAAGATGATATTAGCCATTAGTTAAGAATTATACCACTTAAATCATTTTTACCCATTTATAGTCTGGAAATTAAGTTTTTGCTTCATAGCTTTAGATAAAATATTTTGTTTAGCTTTACTATATGCCAAAAAGGGACTTAAATTAAAATACTCTGATAGCAGAAGTGGACAGAAGGGCTTTATTTTGATGCCATTAGCTTTAGAGGGCTTCCTACTTGTCCTATTTATTTTGATAACCATCCTTACAAGTATTCTAATTTTCATGGTTGAGTTGATAATAAAACTCAGTAAATTTTAATAGTTGAATAATCCAGTTTGTTTTCTGCTCAGTTGTGTATGCCGTGGAACTTCATATTGCCTAGGTGCATGAATTAAGGGGAAAGGGATAAGTCTTAAAAGCTCTTGAATTTCCGTAATACCATAGTGCTTAAGCAGATAAAGAAGCAATGAGAAATTAATAGGATAATGTTAAACAGTGGTTTGGTTAAGATGAAAGAAATTTCAATAAACAAAAAGTTATTGGTATTTCTTAGATGATGTTATAGGGTTATTCATCTTAAAAGGGCTGATCCATTCGAGGCAACTTGAGATCATACAATTCCTTTAAATTTGTTTGCTCTCATGTCTTTCTCACTAGCGGGTTGGGCTATTAAAAATGGTATCAAAGTCACTCTTGTGTCAGCCTTGCCGATGGTGGGTCAGAGTTCAACTGAGTTTGGACAAATCCCGGTTAGGCGGGGCAAACCTCAGTGCTGAGTCTAGGCGAATCCCATGTGATGGGGCAAACCTCAGCGAGGACGCTGAGTCCATAAGAGGGGGTGTATGTAACACCCCAAACTTTAGACAGAGTCCCACATCGGCAAAACACAAGAGGGATGCTGGATATATAAGTTAACAAGCCTTAGACCTTAGTGACGCGTTTTAAACCCACAAGGGCCTAGTACCAGAGCGGACAATATCACTGACGGGCTGGGTTGTTAAAGAAATAGTTCGATCATATGCTGAAATGGTAACCTTAGACTTCAGCTGTAGTTCGAAAGCAGTAAAGTTGGGCTTAGATTTTTTCCTCGCGGCCTTGGCCTTTCCGTGATATTAAGATTTGATAGGCCTCAAATACCTTTTATTATGCTCTAAAACACAGCTATTTCTTAATAGCCTCCAAATGCCTTTTGATACGTCTCCACGAGCACACACACGCACATGTGGATGTACTTGGTAATAATAAGTTGTGATATTTTCCAATACTGAGTAGTGTTCATCTTGGGATTTGATTCTACTTGTATTTGTAAGGAGAGATTTAAAAATGCCTTCTTATACTTAGCTCTGCATACATACAAGTGCTTTTGGGGGGAGTTGATGTTTAAGCATGAGCCTACTTAAAAAATTTAGACAAAGTGCAATTTTTCGGTCAATGCAAATCGAATTATGAAACCACAGTACCGGCGAGAATATACTGAAATTTGGGTAAAGTCAGTTTGATTAATTATGGGGTCAATTAGCATGGAAATACGATTAGGTAATGCAACTTGCTAACCTGGCCAATGCCAACTAACAAGGTTAAATAACTCAGTCTATTTTCCAGAGATACCACTATTTCAGAAATCATTTCCTAACTAAAAATCTCAATCTAGACAACATGCAGCTTCAAAAAATGGATTCATTTTAAAAATCTTCTCTCACTTTAGTCTTCATTTCTTTATGTCCTCCCAACCAGCACATCAACCCTGCAACAAACCATTTGGATTTTGTGTCTTAACGGGGATACAGTTCTTGAGTAATGAATTGCAATTATTTCCCCGTTAAGACACAAAATCCAAATGGTCTTTGGTGAATAAAAATTAGTTTTATTAACGAATGACTATGTTAAAAAAATTCCCTTCCTGTACTTAGCTTGTTTATGTAATCTCGAATTATCATAACTCTGATATGCTGTAGGTTCATAACTTTTTAATGGATAGTAGGTTTTGACCTACAATCATTGAGTAGTAAAGATTCCCACTATTTGTGGCTATGGGATGATAGGAGGATAGGGGAGTACGGGTTACGGGGTTCAAGGCAAAGGAGTTTGGAGGATTGATAAAATATAAATATATTAAAGTTAATTTTGAAAAGTCTAAGATGGATTCTCGTTAAGTAGCGTATCTTCCAGCTTTAATTGTGTTATTATTTCTAGACAAGTGCTAGCTTGGAACAAACAACAATAACAACATACCCGGTATAAATTGAGTGTTACTTTGAGGAAAAAGAAAAGAAAAAAAAGCAACTCCACCAACCATGAAAGACCTTTTCTAGGTGATTACCCATATTTTAGTAATTAATATTCCCGAATTGGTCATTTTTGTAGAAAAGTTGAGTGTAGTATACATGTAAAATTTTATTTCATGTTTATAAGTAAAGTTTTCCTTTGTCACCATTTGGATTTTGTGTCTCAACGGGGAATTTGTCTTATTTCTTTTTTCTGTAATTTGTTTTAAGCATTTTTGCGAATGAGGCTTCTCATATACTTGGTACTAATATAAGATCTTTTTCGACTGCATGCACGTCTTTGCTTCTTGCAGCATGTTGAAGTTCCTGTGCCTACTCCGAAGAAGGATGAGGTCTTGGTAAAACTGGAGGCTATAAGCTTAAATCCCGTTGACTGGAAAATTCAGAAGGGCGTGCTTCGTCCTCTTCTGCCTCCCAAGTTTCCTTTTATTCCTAGTAAGTTCAATCATCAATACATCTAGACACTTTGTCAGAATTTCCTTATACACTGTTTTCAGTGTTTTCTGGTTTTGGTAGTCGTTGCCTTCTGTTTCATGTTCTCAAATGTTTTTCGCATCAGCTTTCGTATGGGAGTCTCTGACAGGTTTTCTCAAATGCATATATTGACTTTCAAAAATCATCTCCCTTGACAAGTTAATACAGTTTGTCTTATTGTTCCCTTTTCTTGTAACCTGGGTGATTTAATAGAGGATTTCTTATTGGTGGGGATAGGGGTTCCTATATTGAGCAACTTCTTCATTGCCCGTTTTGTCTGGCCAAAAGACAAATATGCCTAGGTACTTGGCTGTTAGGTTATACAAGGCTGACAGACATATCTAGAATCTCTAGTTAAATTTTTGTGCTGATAGAGCTCGTTTAGAAGCTTATTCATAGAGTCTTTTTGCTGAATGATATATCTTAAAGCTGATTCCTAGCATACATGAATTTACCTAGAGTAGAGTGCCAAAAACTCTTTAAATTCAGGATAAGTCTTTTCTTAGACTATTTACATATAAATCTACTTGCAATATATATTATTCAATAACTTATCTTGAAGCTGTATGGACAAACTGAAGGCCCTATCAAAATTTCCAGAACAATAGGGATAACATGATTTGCAGGAAATGTGGTAAAAATGAATATAGCTATTCTGCTATACTAATATAAATTTGTAAACTAGAATAGGAGACGGCATCAATATAAATATCTGAGAAATTGAGAATGGTAACATAAAAAGGTGAAGAATTTGATTGGAAAAGGATTTAAGGTTATATTATTAGAAATGGAAGTTATTTTGCTTGTTTAGCATTTAATGAATGAGTGATCTGAACTTCTTGAATTCTGAAAAAGTAAAAGGAACTAAAGTGTGAAGCTGCCAGGAAGATTAACTTTGCTCAGCAACATCAACTGTTGTTGATAGTAATGTACTTGCATAGGAAGTTAACTAGTGAAGGCATCAAGACAGCATGGCCACTATCTTTATTTATAAAGAGTAATTGCATAGATGCATTGCACTGCGCATTCTATTCTTGTGATTTTACATTGCTCTTAACCAATTTTGGTTGTAACAGCTACTGACGTGGGAGGAGAGGTTGTAGAGGCAGGATCTAGTGTAAAAGATTTCAAGGTCGGTGACAAGGTTGTGGCTATGCTTAATACCCTGGTAAGCCCAATTCTTTTCCAAATGTTTTATTTAGCTCTCTTGCATTTTGGAGCTTGGTTGAAACTTAGGAAGTGAAGGGCATGCGCAGGGTTTTTTTTTTATTTTTTTATTAAGCCAATCACCCAGGTTTTCATCTCCTGTGGTGTTGGGGGGTTTGGCTCGGACCCCTACCTCGTCAATTATAATAATAAAAAGGTACAACCGAGGGGGACATAAACCTTACCTCAATGGTGTCATTCTTACATTGTAAAGAAGGGTGTATGGGTAAATACAATTAGTAGACCCCTTCTTCTCATTACATACCACTTAACTAACATGAAAGTTAGACTTTTCATATCTAATTCTAAAGGATGGTACTTGCCATTTATCCATAAAGAAAGGACCTTTGGCTTCTTTTGGAATTTGCTGGAAATTTGTGTGTATGATTCCTTCTGCTGAAGTAGTTGCATTCTTTGTGAAATAGTCTGCTACCTGATTTGCCTCAAGATAGCAGTGGGTGATAGCAGCATTAGCACGTTCTAAGATCTCAATAGTATCTTCGATCTCATTCCTTAACGTGTAGTTGTGCAAATTTCTGTTTTGAAGCATATTGTGAATCACCAAAGAATCAATTTCCACCATGAAGCTGTTGATTCTATTGTTGACACACAACTCGCACCCAAATTTAATCGCCCTCAACTCCGCGACATTGCTGGTACCACAGGTGATAAGGATTGAGAAGGCCATGACAAATTCTCCATTATCGTTCCTGAGAATTCCTCCTATCCCTGCTTTGCCGCTTTGTTTGTTGAAGCTCCCATCGGTGTTAAGCTTCAGTTTTCCTTGCTAGGGATTCTCCCATAATACACATCTCCAAATTGGAATAGGTTTGAGTCGCTCGAATAACTCACAGCTCCTATACCAATTATTATGAGTGAGAATAGAGGGAAACTTCCTGTTCATAGTAGCATTGATGTTCCAGAGAATTTGTGATTTCATCTTGTATTGATTGAACTTTTTACTATCCCCAAATTTGCATGAAGTATAGCTTCTCCATATTTCCCAGCAGACAATAATTGGCAGGATATGTAAAATCATCTTATGCACTAAATTCTTTGGTTTCCTCTACCACCATTGGGAGAGGACACCACTAATGGAACCAGAGATATGTTGGATTCCCAGAGGATTTCCAAAGAACTTCCATAAGCTAATAGTAGCTTCACTCCCAAAGAAAACATGCTGCATATTTTCACATTGAGGGGTACTACAACAATTGCATTTTGAAACAGGTTGATTGCCAAACCTCTTGATGGTGTCATCGAAAGGCAGCTTTTTTTGGATCATTCTCCAAATGAGAAAGGACATTTTGAAGGGGATACTGTTGTGCCAAACTTTACCAAGAAACGGATTTCTCTGTTTTCGAACCACATGCCAAGCAGTGGTGTTAGAGTAATGACCATCCTCGGTGAGGCTCCAAGTAGCATAGTCCTTTTGATCTTGTCTTCCTCTTGGGATGTCACTGATATGTTGAGCAATTTCAATCGGAAGGACTCTTTCCAATTTATTAAAATCCCAATTCTCACCTCTGAAGAATTCCGCAACTAAAATTTTCCCAGTAGTTTTAGAATGATTGACTATTTTAGCGAGAGGTCCTTTACCTGTCCAATCATCCCACCAGAAGCTACATTCCCATGTGTTAATATTCCAGTATATATTCTTTTCAGCT
Organism: Nicotiana glauca; assembly: GCA_026770625.1. Taxonomy (NCBI): domain Eukaryota; kingdom Viridiplantae; phylum Streptophyta; class Magnoliopsida; order Solanales; family Solanaceae; genus Nicotiana; species Nicotiana glauca. The sequence continues at coordinate 51,427 of MU675484.1, forward strand.
CTATCTCTAATTTGAAGCATACCTCTCCAAGAGTGTGAGCCCCCGGATGTAATAGCTTTAGAGACAGGGTGTGCTCTAATACAGTATTTGGCTTTGAGAAAATCAGCCCACAAAGAGGGGCATGTTCTGAACCTCCACCACCTTTTGATTGAGCAAATGTCATTTATCTCCTCCATCCTTCTAATGCCTATTCCCCCTTCTTCTTTTGGAAAGCATAGGTTCTTCCATGAGCTCCAGTGAAATTTGTTCTTATCACCATGGGAACCCCAGAGGAATCTAGCAAAGTGTTTCTCAATGAGATTAAGCGTAGCTTTTGGAGGAGACAATGCAGAAAGGGTGTATAGGGGGAGAGATTGACATTTTTAATAACAACCACTTTCCCTCCATAAGATAGCATCTTTCCTTGCCATCCGCTTATTTTCTTTACAATCGTTGCAACCATCTCCTCAAAGTAACAAATTTTCTTCCTTCCTATATAGATAGGGCATCCTAGATACTTGAAAGGAAATTGTTTGTCCATGAAGCCAGTGGTTCTCCTGATTCTATTTATCCTTCCCGCTTTAGTATTAGGAGCTGTAATGAAGAAACTCTTATTGGCGTTGAGTTTTTGCCCAGATGCCTTACCATAGTTCTTGATATTATTCATGATGAGCTTGATGGATTTATTGTTGCCTGCCGTGAAGATTACAATATCATCCGCATAAGCGAGATGATTAATTTGAGGACCTCTTGCTGGCATGTTAAAAGGAGTGAAATTGTTGTCTCCATGGAGCTTGTTAAGAGATCTGGTGAGAACCTCAGAACCTAGAATGAACAAGGAAGGAGAGAGGGGATCTCCTTGCTTCAGCCCCTGTGAAGATGTAAAGAAACCATGTCTGGTGCCATTAAGAATAATAGAATACCAAACATTGGAAAGAAGATTCTTCGTGATATTAATCCATTGTTGTGAGAAACCGAATTTTTCCATCACTGCAGTAATGAAGTCCCAAGACATTCTATCATATGCCTTTTCCATGTCAAGTTTAAGCACAATATTACCTCCTTTGTTGGGGCCCTTTATACCTTGAACAATCTCCTGAGCAAGAAGGACATCAGTCTGTCTTTGACGAAGCCACTCTGATTGTTAGAGATTAATTTAGGAAGGAGCGAGTTAAGCCTTTTGGACAGGATTTTAGTGATGATCTTGTTGGAGACATTGCTGAGGCTAATAGGCCTTAACTCAGAGAAAGTTTCAGGGGCTTCCACTTTTGGGATCAACACAAGGCACGTATGAGAGAAGAACTTAGTCAGTTGTTTACCATTAAAGATGTCCTGGACAAATTGAATGATGTCGTATTTAATGATGTTCCAACAACTTTGATAAAAGGTCCCGTTATAACCATCAGGGCCAGCAGCGCTATCCCCACTGATACTGAAAACAGCCTCTTTAATCTCTTCTTCCATTGGAACCGAGTCAAGGATGTCATTCTCCTCATCAGTGATACACCTAGGAATGCATTCAATAATATTCAGGTTTAATTCTTTGCTGGGGAGATTGAGAAACTTCTTATAGTGCTTGATAGCAGCCCTCGTAATTTTCTCCTCATTTGTAACCCAATTTCCTCTGTGGTTTTTGATTCTGTGTATTTTAAGCTTCCTCCTCCTTTCTCTGATGATGCTATGGAAATACTTTGTGTTGCAGTCTCCTTCTTCAAACCATTGTATCTGGGATTTTTGTTTCAGGAGAGACTCTTGCCTAGCATGCCATCTTATATACTCTGCCTGACATTTGTTTAAGTTTTCTCTGCTTTGTTCAGTATTTTGTTCCTGGTCAATTTCTTCTAACAGCTCCACCTCTGCTTCACATTTGTTAACATGGTCGTAAATATTCCCAATGTCATCCCTGGAGCATTGAGTAAGTTTCTTGCTCAAAAGTTTAAGCTTTTGCTGAAGTTTCCACATAGGGTTTCCCTGAATATGGGTGTTCCAGATCTCGCTAACCAATTCATAAAATCCTGCTTGCTTAGTCCAGAAGTTTAAGAACCTGAAGTACTTGACATTATGAGAAACATTGTTGTGGCATTTGAATATGAGGGGTCTATGGTCGGACCCAGATCTGTTAAGATGTTTGACGCTGCACGCTTGAAACAATTGTGCCCACAGGTCATTAATGAATATTCTATCAAGTCTTTTCCAAATTCTTTTCCTTGGTCTCCAGTTGTTGCACCATGTAAATTTGGGGCCAATAAAACCAATGTCTGAGACTTCGCAGTTGTTCATACAATTTGTAAAGTCAAAGCTCCTCGACATTCTGTGAGGGTTACCTCCCAACTTTTCATCAGGGTCCATGATAACATTGAAGTCTCCTCCAATACACCAAGGTCCGTTGATAATAGAGTGTATATTCTCTAAGCTCCCCTACAAATCCTTTCTTTCAGCTGAAGTACATTTGGCATACACCGCTGTGATGTAAACTTCGGGGTCATACATATCATGTTTGAGTTGAATGGTAACTTGTTGTTCCTCATCTGCAATAATAGTTGCTTTGCAGTTCTGCTTCCAGAAACACCAAATTTGCCCGTTCGTGTTAGCATAGCAGTGTTGAAATCCTAGGTATCTCCTGTAACCTTCAATTTTATTTTTGTTGGAAAAAGGTTCCATAATGGCTATGAAATCTATTTTGTTGATGTCGCACAAGTTCTTCAATTTAGGTAAGGCCTTCTTGGACCTCACTCCCCTTATATTCCATAAGATTGTACTAATCATGGAATAACAAATGGGGAAATCAACTTTGACTCCTTCTCCTCGATGAAGGTTGTAATTTGTCTTTGTTTTTGCCAGTCTTTCTGTTTCTGCTTCTTCCTCTTTTAATGGGAGAGATACCATGTTTATTAGATATCTCCTTTAAATGAGTTTCTGCAGGATCTTCTTGTTTTTTGTTGAGGAACTCTGCGATGGTAAGTGAGGTAGATTCACCAGTATCCTCACTCACTGTTTCATCCATCCTGGTGTTGATCTGTACAGCTTTATCTTGAAGGTTGTAATCCCCTAAATCCCCAACAACTTGGGTGCTAGGGTGATTTTTGATTTCGGATGGCAGTGAGGATGCCTTTGTATTGGAGACCTCCTGCTTGTTGCTTTCATGTTGATCCCCCATGTTAACACTCTTAGAGTATTGTGTTTTTTCTTTTGTACTAGATCCCTCTTCCTTGCTCTCGTTTGTTGCAACACTGTTGTTGGGTTTTATTTTCGTTCCTGTATCAATAGCATTTGGGTCATTTTTAGTATAATCATCCTTGTCTTTGTTGATGTTCATATTTTCCAATTCCTTGAGACTGTCTTCCACTATTGTATCTAGAGTATTAATCTGCCTTCCTATAGAACTCTTGGATATGTTCCTTTTGCTGCTTCCTAACGAAGGCTTGAAGTTAACAGATCTTTTTTTCTTTGGCATCTTCTTCTTTTTATTTTTTTAGTATTCTTGATATTCTCCATATCAATGTCTGGCTCTATGTTCTCTTTCTTCTCAATATGGTCATCGTCCATAGAATCAGTTTTTCTTTTTTCTTGGTCATGTATCTCTTGATCATTTTTCCTTACCTTTTGTTTATTGCCTTGAAACAACTTGTCTTCTTCCTTCTCACTTCCTTGAGGGCCTTGTTCATTCACTTTCTGATTTTTCTGTTTTTCTGTGTTTGGAACTTGCCAATTTGTTTCCTCCATGGTTTCCTTTTCCTGAATTTCAACTCTGTTAATATCTCCCTCATTCTGTTTTCCTTTGCTTGATTCCCCTGTTTCGTTCTTCTTCTCTTTATTCTCCTGCTGTTTTAATTTTTCCATTGCCCAACAATTAACCAGATAATGCCCAAGCTTTCTGCAGTGCTTACAGTACTTTGGAACATTTTCCCATTCAATCTTTTGTACATACCCATTCAATGGAATGTTTTCATCTTCTGATCCTACAAAGACAGACGTATGGAGAGGTTTAAGAAGGTCTACTTCTACTCTTACTTTGGCCATGCTTGGTCTTGTTTTGGTTTTAGTGGCAATATCCAGTTCCAATGGAGTTCCTGCTGGTCCTAAAACTTGCTTGGCATAATGCCAGGTATGCATATGAAATGGTAGATCGGGGAGTAATGCCCATACTGTTGCGATTGGTAGATCTTCCTCCGGTTTGAAGTCCGGCGTCCATTTTTGTAGCCACATTTGAGCTCCGGCAATTTCCACCACTCTCTTGAATCTGATAGTGTCAAAATCTTCATCATTTGTGAAATCAAGAAATACATTATAGTTGTCATACACCCCTATCTTCACTGTTCCTTTCAGAGCAAATTTCTCTGAAAATTGTGCCCTAATTTTGTCAATTTGGGGCCTAATTTTCAGAAATCTTCCAACAAGGGTTCTTTTACACTCTTCAGCCATCACCCCATAGTAGTCTTTTGCCTTAAAGATAACAGCCGGCATTCCATTATGGGTCGTTCTTCTCGCAATCACAGCCTCCTGCTCCTGACGACTTGGGGTCGCAGTGGAGTTTAATGACGTGCTAAGAGTAGTAGCATATGAGGATTTCTCCACAATTGTTTCATGTGACTGCTTCGCTCCATCGGGAGGAACCAGTTGCTGGTCCAGACGCGCCGGTAGGCCGCCGCCTGGTGGCTCCATGAGTCGGAGCGTGTGGTTCAGACACTTGTATAGAAAGTTACCGTTGGGAGTGTTTTATTTTAGAGAGAGAAAATATTAGTTTGATTGTAACTTTGTTAGTTAGTGCATGCGCAGGGTTTACATTCGTGTTACATGAATATTGTTTCTGTTTCTTGCTTGCTGCCTGTACAGTTCTATGCTACTTAATTTTGTTTTTTATCCATTTGGTAAATCCCCCTTTTCATACCCTCCTCCCCATGGGCCAACAACAGTTCTCCAAGTAACTCAAACTCGTAAGCTTTTGTTTGGAAGTGGACTCGCATGACTAGAGCAACCTGCTCTTGTCCCATCTTGTAGTATTTCTCCTCGTTTGCTTAATCATTTCACGTTGAACCATAATATTGTTCTATCTTTTATGCTTGCTGGATCTTTGTTAGCTTTCATGCAGAATGGAGGTGGATTGGCTGAATATGCGGTGGCTAAGGAGAGTTTGACTGTTCCAAGACCAGCCGAAGTATCAGCTGCTGAAGGTGCAGGTCTTCCTGTTGCAGGTGTTACAGCTCTTCAGGCCCTTGTCAATCCTGCTGAGGTCAAGCTCGATGGAACTGGACCCCGGAAGAACATTTTAGTTACAGCTGCCTCCGGTGGTGTCGGTCACTATGCTGTGCAATTGGCAAAACTTGGTAACACCCATGTTACTGCTACCTGTGGAGCCCGTAACTTTGATTTTGTGAAGAGCTTAGGAGCAGATGAGGTTCTTGATTACAAGACCCCAGAGGGAGCAGCTCTTAAGAGTCCATCAGGCCAAAAATATGATGCAGTAATTCACTGTACTACAGGCATTCCTTGGTCTACCTTTGAGCCTAATTTAAGTGCGAAAGGGAAGGTCATTGACCTTACCCCTGGACCTAGTGCCATGTGGACCTATGCGGTAAAGAAACTAACCTTTTCAAAGAAGCAGTTGGTGCCATTGCTTTTAATTCCCAAGAAGGAGGACCTGGACTTGGTTGTTAGGCTTGTGAAGGAAGGGAAACTTAAAACAGTGATCGACTCCAAACATCCCCTGAGCAAAGCTGAAGATGCTTGGAGCAGGAGCATTGATGGACATGCAACAGGAAAGATTATTGTGGAGCCATAGAGTAGTCTTTCAAATGATGTTAATGTTATACAGGTGTGTAATAAAAGTTTTGGGAGGCATGTAAATTATGACAGGTAAATCTACCCAGCGAAAACAATTTTCATTTGCCTTGTATGTTGTGTGATAAATCTTTATTTCTCTGGCAGTTGTTTCATGACTTGTATTTTACTGAGTAGTCTCCCTGTTCCCTCCCAATCGTGCAGTTTCAAGTAATTCCTGCATATACTGTTGAGGCTGGTTTATAGATGGAGCAAAACTTCACCAGTGACGAGAAATAAAGATTTATAGAGATTCATACTCCTGTAGATGTCATTAGTGACTCCAAATGAAAGATAGAAACTTCAAACTTTTCAATGTGAACAAATCAAAACGTTGGCTGCCAAATCTATAAAAGCTGCCTACATTAGTAGCCTTTGTAGTCTTTGTCAAAGGAAGAAAAACATCTTCCTCAAAGCATGGACCATGGGATGGACCCATCAGTTGTAACTTGAAGGTTTTTTTGGGTTAAATAAAACAATTAAAATTAGAGAAAACTAGACGGAACTTTGTTCAAGCCCAAACCGGTGATTGAATTCAAGCTTTGAAGCCTAAGCAACCTCCATGAAGACGTCTCGGATATTTTGTTTTTGCCTCCACACTGTGTGAATCAAATAAACTTTAATGGTTCTGCTACTATTTCTTTATTAGTTCGCCTAAAAGTGAGAAATTTTTGTATATCTGAAAATGAATAATTTTACATTTCGCGTTGACCCTTAGTGAGACTTTTTTTAATCAATTTATAGAATGAAATGTGGAGTAAATTTTTTAGGCTAGTATGTTAGAAGAAGTTACTCAAATGTTTTAAATAATCTACGCATGAATAAAACGTGAGAAAAAGTGTCAATAGTGCATATGTTGGATTCTAAACGTTGATATAAGCTAATGCCATTAGTGTGATACTTGATTGAGTTTTGAAAGTATTTCTTGACATTGTGTATTAATTTTAAAGTTGTTCGAGGACGAGAAAGAGTTTAACTATGGAGCGGTGATAATTGAAAAAAAAGTACATATTTTAGATATATTTGCATCCTATATATTGTGTGATTTGATGAATATTTTATGAGTATTTGTGTGATTTATACTCCTTATATATTTCTTAAGTGTACGTACGAGTTTGGACTAAAGTGGATCAAAAGAGGATGAAATCGTGCGAAATGGAAAGTGAAGACACAGGAAAAAGAGTTGAAGGCAGCTCACCTGAAGGATGTGTGTCAATGGAGAGGTAAATGAATCAGAGGAGTCAGCGCTCACTCAAAACAGTAACATGAGGTCCATTGCGCGAGCCTGCACGAGAAAAAGAAGACCCAAAAAAAAAAAAAAATTAACACCTCGTTCAAAGGGCTCGGCATCGCGCGAGACCTAGACGTGCTCTCGGTGATTCTCAAACAGAATTGGATTGCATTAGACAACCTCCTAGATGACCTAGGTCATATAAATATTCCATGAAACATCTTGGGATGGAGGGTCACATCTTTTGAGGTAGACATACAAAGAGCACAAGATAAGGGCAATGAGTTCAGCTATTTCTTTCATTGTTCGTTTATGAATTTAAGATATTATTTTGAAAATCACATTATGAGTAGCTAAATACTTTTATTCTCATTTGTAGTTGCCATAATTATTGACACTTGTTGATTACTATTTTGTTAATGTGAATTATTATTTAATTTGTAAAATCTGTAACTACCAATTTATCTGTTATTTATGCTATTGTTTTAGAATAGACTACAATTAAATAGGGCTTATTTTGGAAATCACGTATCGAAAAAAGATTTCGCGGTTAAGATAGAGACATATCTAGAAGTCTCGCTAGGTTGAATGTCGTACTATATTCGTGCATGATAGATTCAATACCATAGGGATATATGCAGTGGCAGAGGCAGGATCTTCATGAAGAGGGTTCAAAAAAAAAAATTTATAGCTAGTGGGAATTAAACACATGACCTTATATAGATTTTGAACCCCGTTGACCACTAAACTACACTTTTGGATTGTGTTAAGGGTGTTCAAAACTTAATATATAGAGGTAAAAAACAGATTTTGCCTTATATATACTATGTAATTTTTCGCCCTTGCGCCCCCCTAAATCCGCCCTGGATATATGATTATATATTATGAATAGGTAAATAGTACTGGAGGAGCATACTATTTGTTAAATGGTCCAGTTAACTAGTAACCATAGATAATTTGGATTAATGGGGTGTAATTAGGATTGATAAATTGCCCACAACCCTAGAATCTTCGTCTCAATTGGTTAAGTCATAATCATAAATACTTACATTCTTGATAGTTAATTATTTGTTTATATTTTGCTATAATAATCTAGTCACAACCGCCACTCTTTGATAACCTTGAACGGATAATAAATTTTTGCCAGCTTAGGTAGTGATTAAACTAAGTGTTCGTGCATTCGATATACGGCTTTAGTTAATTTATTGTGGGCCTTGTACACTTTGTATGTACTTTGGGAACCAACACTTATGTAATAGTCATAGAAAGGTCTAGATCTGTTAGTGTATTATACTTATTGTTTGGGGCATAATATGTTCAGAAAGAGTTTGGACTTGTATTCACACTCAGTAATGTAGATTCAATAACCAATTGGTTACTTGGCCTAATTTCTTTATTGATCTTCTTGAATTATCATTAAAAAAGCTAGTATTATTGAGCACATTGGATTCATCGTGAGAATACTTTATCGAAGTACAGCGTTGTCACGATCCAAATCCTAACCTATCGTAATGACGGCTATCGTGGTACTAGGCAAGCCAACATTTACAAATAACTCCCAACACTTTTAACAAAAATGGATTTTCAATGCAATTTAAATAGCAACTTCTCATAAACAAGATAGAATGATCCAAACACAACGCGAGAAACTCCCAAAATGGGGTGTCACAGATTACATGAGCATCTAAAGATCACAATTCTGGAATACACTATCTAAGATAGTCCGAAGCTAAATACAATAAAAAAAGATATGGAAGAAGAAACAAGGAGTGCGAATGCCTGACAGCTACCTCGAAGTCTCCAAGGTCAACTGTCCAAAGTATCAACACCCACCGTGTCCGGAAATACCTGGATCTACACATAAAGTGCAAGGAACTTAAATCCACAAAATTAACTCTCAAAATCCCAAATTACACCTCAAAAACACACAAACTATGTGGAAAAATCAATGGGGAAGTAAGATTATTGATAAACAACGAGCACAAAGAACTTACCTCAAGAATCTCTTCAAAACCCCTCTAAAAAATTGCCTAAGCCCGAGCTCAAAATGTTGAAAATAGTAACTCGGAACCCTCGTTTTTATATGTTCTGCCCAGGCTTTTCGCTTTTGCGGACATTGAGCCGCTTCTGCGAAAATCAACTAATGTGACCAACCGTTTCTGCGGTCCAAATCCCTCGTCTGTGGGTGTGCATCTGTGCAAACCTTCCGCTTCTGCGGACCAGTGGCTCCCAAGCCAAATTCCGCTTCTGCGATCCTCTACGCGCAGGTGCGGAATTCTGCTCACATCTGCTCTCCACAGTCCCCCAGCCTAATCTTCACTTTTGTGCATCCCAGCTCGCATCTGCGGTGCCTACTCCCAGGTGCGATTACACCAGCAGCTGCAAATCTTCAGCAATTCTTTAAGTTCAATACTTGATCCATTAACCACCAGAAATCTACCCTATGACTCCGGGGCCTCAACCGAATATACCAACAAGTCCTATAACACAATATGAACTTAGTTGAACCCTCAAATCATGTCAAACAATATCAGAACCACGAATCGCACATAGATTCAAGCCTAATGAACTTTGAAACTTTCAATTTCTACAACCGACATCGAAACCTATCAAATCACACCCGATTAACCTAAATTTTGCACACAAGTCACAAATAACACCACAGACCTACCCCAAGTTCCGGAATCGGAATCTGACCCTGATATCAAAAGTCCATTCCTCGTCAAACTTCCCAAAAATTTAACTTTCGCCATTTCAAGCCTAATTCCACTACGGACATCTAAATCACAATCTGAACTCGCTCCTAAGTCCAAAATCACCCAATGGAGCTTATAGAACCATAAAAACTCCATTCCCGAGTCGTTTAAACATATGTCAACATCCGACTAACCATTTCAACTTAAGCTTTCCATTATGACACTAAGTGTCTCAACTCATACCGAAATCTCTCCGGACCCGAACTGACTAACCCGATAAGTCATATAACAGCTATAAAGCACAAAAAGAGCAGTAAATAGGAGGAACGAGGCTAAAACTCTCGAAATAACCGATCGGGTCGTTATATCCCCCTCTCTTAAACAAATGTTCGTCCTTGAACGGGTCAAGAAACATACCTGGAGCCTCAAATTGGTGTGGATATTTGCTCCGCATCTCCCGTTCGGTCTCTCAAGTAGCCTCCTCAACTGGCTGACCTTCTTAGCGGCATAGCTCTTTTGTTTAGACTGTGCCGTGGAAAGCCGCTCATGAATCAATTTAACATTGTCCAATGTATCTTGAACCAAGTCAGTACCCAATAGCCTAGCATCACGCAGCTCAAACCAACATACTGGAGATCTACACCGTCTCCCATACAAAACCTCATATGGATCTATTTGAATGCTCGACTGGTACCTCTTGTTGTAGGCGAATTACGCGAGTGACAGAATTTGATCCCATGAACCCTCAAAATCAATGACCCAAACGGGTAGCATGTCCTCTAATATCTGAATAGTGCGCTCGAACTATCCGTCCGTCTAAGGGTGAAATGCCCCCAACTCTCACTACATGGCTCTCCAAAATTGCAATGTAAACTATGTGCCCCGATTTAAAATGATAGACACTGGCATACCGTGAAGGCGAATAATCTCTCGGATGTAAATATCAGCCAACCGCTCCGAAGAATAAGTAGTACTAACTGGAATGAAGTACACGGAATTGGTCAGCCGATCCATAATTACCCAAATAGCATCGAACTTTCTCAAAGTCCGTGGGAGCCCAACTACGAAATCCATGGTGATCCGCACCCATTTCCAATCTGGAATCTCTATCCTCTGAAGCAATCCATCCAGTCTCTGATGCTCATATTTTACCTGCTGACAGTTAAGCACCAAGCTACAAACCCCACTATATCCTTTTTCATTCTCCTACACCAATAATACTGCCTCGGGTCCTGATACATCTTCGCGGCACTTGGATGATGAAATACCACGAGATGTGGGCCTCTTCAAGAATAAACTCACGTAACCCATCTACATTGGGCACACATATCCGGCCCTACATCCTCAACACTCCATCCTCTCCAATAGTAACATCTCTAGTATTATCGTGATGAGCCTTGTCATCATACTGGTGTTCTCTGATGTGATCAAACAAGAAGACCTAGAAACCACATAGGCTAAAACCCGACTAAGCTCCAAAACATTTAATCTCACGAACTGGTTGGCCAAGGCCTGAACATCAACTGCAAGAGGTCTCTCACCAATAGTTATGAATGCAAGGCTACCCATACTCACTGCCTTCTTACTCAAGGCATTGATAACTTTGGCCTTCCCTAGATGATACAGAATAGTAATATCATACTCCTTTAGCAGCTCCAACCATCTCCGTTGCCTCCAATTTAGATCCTTCTGTTTGAACAAGTGTTTGAGGCTCCAATGATCCGTAAACACCTCACAAGACACACCATAGAGATAATGCCTCAAAATCTTCAATGCATAAACAATGGCAGCCAACTCCAAATTATGAACAGGGTATTTCTTCTCATGGGGCATAAATTGGTGCGAAGCATAAGCAATAAATCTACCCTCTTGCATCAATACACACCCAATAATTATCCGAGAAGCATCACAATACACTGTATAAGAACTAGAAGTTGAAGGTAGAACTAGAACTGGAGTTGTGGTCAAGGCAGTCTTGAGCTTTTAAAAGCTATCCTCACACTCATCCGACCACCTAAAAGGAGCACCCTTTTGGGTCAATTTTGGTCAAGGGCGATGAAATAGACGAGAAACCCTACATGAAGCGACGATAATAACTAGTCAACCCAAGAAAGCTCTGAATCTCCATAGATGAGGTCTGGGCCAACTTTGAACTGCCTCTATGTTGGCCCAAGTTCAGTTGAAGTTTTGAAGAATGACAAATAAACTCAGTGAAGGACCAGGTCCATCTGACGAGACACAGTGGTTATGGCTCATACACATGAGAAGCACGTGAAGAAGATAAGCCTTTGGGATCAAACAACAATATCTTCTGAATATCTTATGAACTGATCGAAAAGATTGCATACGGGATAAGGAGAAGAAGTCTCCTTATGTGAAGAGAACTACATCTGGATCAAGGATAAGTATTGGAGTTTGAGTTGTTCTAAGACTCGAATTTGATGAAGGATCAGCAATTCGAGTTTTAATCAAACTCTGATAACTCTGATTACTAACTCTATAAATAATAATGATTGTTCTCTTTTACAGGGTTGCACAATACGCAGAAGTTAAGCTAAATTGAAAGAAAAAGAGCAAGGCAATTTTGCAAGCAATTTATGTGAGATTAAGTGTGCACTCCTGCAGCTACTTGAATGAGATAGAAGAACCAGTTCCATTGTGTTTATTCTTATTCTAGTTCAATTGTAGTAGGTGGTTTAATATTGTACCTTTCCAGCTTTCATAGAAGCAATTATATTAGGTACTTTGAGTATTCAAGTTAGAGTTAACTTGAAGGTGTCGCAACAGTTCAGGCTGTGTGTCACACTGGGATTAGAGTTTAATCCTTAGGTTTACAAGAGTTTGTAAATGTTGTCTTTGGCTCAGTGATTTTAGTGAAAGTTTGGGAAAATCCTACTGAGTAGTAGGTCGTGGTTTTTCCACCTTTTGAGCCGGGTGTTTTCCACGTAAAAATCTCTGTGTTCTTTACTTTATGCACTCTTAATTCCACAAATAGTTATAGTAAGTACATCTAGAAGAACCAGGTTCTTCTAGTGCGAAAATTAGGCACTACACAAATTACCCCCTCCTGTGTGGTATTGACGTTTAGAACATCAATTTGTATCAGAGTGGGTTATCCTTGAAGAGGCTAATACCCTAGGAGAAGATCAACAATGAGTGTACCACCTGGGAACTGGGAAGGGCAATCCACTGCCAGGCCTTCACTTTTCAATGGTCTGTACTATTCTTGGTAGAAGAACAGAATGCGAGATCACATTATAGGGGAAGATTATGAACTTTGGAACATAGTCACTGATGGTCCCCTAGCGACCACTAAGAAGAATGCTGAAGGAATTGATGTGCCAAAAACAAGGGCTGATTGTACTGCTGAGGACCTAAGAAAATGGGAGAAAAATGCTAAGGCCAAGAAGTGGCTTGTATGTGGACTAGAACCAAACGAATACAGCAGGATCCAAAGTTGTAAAACTGCTAAGGAAATATGGGACACTCTACAAGTGGCTCATGGAGGAACACCTCAAGTGAAAAGATCAAGAGGAACACTTCTGTATTCTCAATATGAGAATTTCACTATGAAGGAAGGAGAAACTATCCAGGAGATGTATACTAGATTCACCACTTTGACAAATGAACTTGAATCTCTTGGAAGGACTATCCTTGAAGAAGACAAGGTTGAGAAGATT